>PVKH010050493.1:0-10000 GCA_004027955.1 Chaetophractus vellerosus
AAGATAAGAAAAAAGAAAGTCCTCATTTATTTTTATCAACACAGTTCCATGTGTGTCTTTGTATCCTAAACTCATTTTCAATAATGTGCTTATTAATGAGTATGAAAAAGTTTTTGGTTAAGAGGATATTTGTACAACCTGAAATTTGATTCATTAATATTTAAGGGATACTCTACTTGCAGGGTGCATTTTCTGTTGCACTGAACATGGTCCCTGTACTGAAAGATGGCATGGTGCCAAGCCGCACCTAATGCTGATACAATCACGCCCACAGGCACCTGCACGGACAAACGCTAATTACATTCCAGCCTGCTATTTTGCGCTTCCCCTCTCTCTTTTTTTCCTATTTTTAATTTTTTTCCCTTCTTTCACCTGGTAGGTTTGACTTAAAGAGGAAAAAGCACATTTTCGGACATTAGGGAATTCTCAGACTCTTCCCCCAACCCACTTGGTCAAATTAATATCCTGAGGAAGGTATTCCAGGAAGGGTGGATTTATAAGGAACTTGGCTGATGAAGGCTACTCAAGACACAGGGAAGAGTGTGGAAGAACTGGAATGACTTGGGTGTTGCTAAAGTTAAATTATTTGGGTATCTATGAGGATCTTGGCGGGTCATTTCTATTCACAAGCCCTTTTTTACCTTTTTGATAAATATGAATGGTAATCAAAAGAAAAACATAGCAAAAAGGAAAATAATTTACCACATTAACTTTTCTTGACTTATTGAAAGCTCTATTGGGTAAATGAGATGAAAATTTTTAAAAAACTCTTATGGATCATCAATATTTAAAAGCAAATTCTTTCTGAAACTTCTTAGGCTTGTACATTTGTTGAAATCTGTCTTTCAACTTTGCCCACTTGACTTGTCAGAATTGAGCCCTGTTGAAGATCATGACCATTTAGCTATTGAATAAGCAATTGTGTTCCTATAAAGAAAAGAAAAATAGGTAATTCTGGCTACATAAATAAATAAATAAATAAATAAATAAATATATATATATATAAAATATATATATTTAATTTAAATTTTTTGAGGTACCAGGGGCCAGGGAATGAAGCCAAGACCTCATATGTGGGTAGCCAGTGCTCAAGCACTGAACCATATCAGCTTCCTCGAGTTGGCTCCCATGTCCATTTTGCTTGTTGTTTGTTTCTGTTTTTTTTATGAGGCAACAGGAACCAAACCTGGGACCTCCCATGTGGGAGGTAGGTGCCCAACTGCTTTAGCCACATCTGTCCCCCTGGCTATATATTTTTAATCAATGGGACTTCTTGGCCTAAGTAAGAGTATCTATAAATTGAAAATTTTTAAAAATTATTTTATGCTTAATTAGTATTCTGCTTCTCTTTACAATTTTAATTTTGATTTCAAAATATCATATTGATTTTTTTTTTAGAAGAAGTATTTTTGCTTGACCTTAAAAATGGCCCTTGGGTTTTTGAGGGTTCCTATCTGATAGGATAGATTTTTTCATTTCATATCATCACATGATGTTTTTTTCTTCCCTTCCACCCCATTTATCATGTTTCTTCTTCAATTCTGTTTGGGACTTCTAAGTTGTCCTGTTTTAGAGATTTTCCTACTTTAATGATAGATGTAGATTTTGTTTTTTTTTCCTTTCTTTTTAATTTTATAAAGTCAAAATTTGTCACTTGATTTCTCCAGCACTTTGTAAAATCAAGAACATAGCTCTCAAAGTTAGTTTATGCATTGATTGTTGAAATAAATGGAATTTAGAACTGGACATCTTAGAGCAAGAAAGAAACAACCTGTGAAATTGCTGGGCTCTGTACCCTAATCTAACATACAGGGAAAACGGAAGCTGGGAGATGTTGAGTATGATTTGTCCCAGGTTTGCCAGTCCTAATGTGCAACATTATGTGATACCAGTCTGATTCCCATGGTAGATGTAATTTAAGAATTTAAGTGCAAATTCACAATGAATATAAGAAATATTCATCCAAATGGTTGAACAAGGAGATTTTGCTCTTCCCAGTTATCACTTATGGTTCAGCATTGATGAAAATTTAAGATATCTAATGTGAGATTTTTGAGTCCTAATATAAGAGAGTGCAAAAATTCCTCACACGCTTATTACAACTAATTTGAATCATGGTCTTTGGATGAGAGTCTCAGGAAGTTGAAGCAGGGAACTTCCCCATTACTATATATAAAATTAAAATTGACAAGGCTAAATAATATGTATTTAATTCATCTACTAAAGCATTCTTCCCATGTCCAGTGAAAGGCTGTCAATTCCTGACTGTATTGAGCAATGAAAGACAAGAACAGGTGGATGGTTTCGAGATCCATGCTATCAAATGGCAGCATTGTTAATTGCCATCTTGGCCCCCTCAGAGTATGGCATCAGGTCTACTATCATATGGCAGGATCCTCTAATATTTTTAGCCTCCTGGGAGGTGGGAGACGAAAATGATAAAAATACAAGTAATAAGCAAATTGAATAGGTATATGTGTGTAGGATATGTGTATAAACCATTAATTATCGCACTTGCCATATTCTAGCTACTCTATTGAATGCTTTCCATGCTTTAACCTTATTTAATCCTCCTGACAACCCTATAAGATAGGTACCATTCACCACCATTTTACAGACGAGATTGCGTTTGGAGCGGGAAATAGGGAAATTAACAGAGGAAATAGGAATCTTGACTACTACATAGTACTACATCATGGAAAATCTCTGTCTGAATAATTTTACAGGTAATAATTTCAATTTACCAAAATTGGTAAAAGAGTAGCTGAATTTCAAGATTGTTCAATGCTAATTGACCTCACCATCAGACAATTCAGCTTTGGAGGGAAAGGGCAGAAACAAGAAGGAATGTTTTCCAGACATTACGCCACAGAGACTCAAAAATGATTACTGTTCTTTTATATTTCAACCCTTAAATCATAAAACTCACTCTCCATTTGGTAATGGTAGAGGTGAACCAGACTGTAATTGTGGTGGTCTGAATTTTAATGTAGATTGAGTACTCATGGCACCTGCTACTTCTGCCACTTAAGATTCTTGAACTGATTGGTTTTCTTAACTTGATTTAATAAGTGGCTAAGATACTTTATAGTTCATGAATATATTCTCATGTGAATAATGAATTCTATAAAGTCATTAGAAAAAACCAGTCCACTCTCCTGAGTAGGTCAAACATTTTGCCTGCTTTCTTGTTTCAAGCATCAACTATTTCCCAAACACTTCCTTCCTAAGTTATAAAAAGGAAAACTTAAGCTCCATTCCAGGGGAATTGCCATATTCATAAAGGAGCTCGAGTGATCGAGGTATTCATTTATTGATTATAATGCAGAGTAATGGATCTAGATTTTAGGAAGATTTCTGCATTTTTTGAACCAGAACATGTATTCATTATGAGAAAGTCTACATTTTCAAGCAAATCTATTAAAAATACCTAAGATATCTCTTCTTGAGTTTATATAGGGAAAAAAGCAATTGAAAGTGTACACAGTGGTCTTACTTTTCTAGGATTCTAAAGAAGGACGTTATGTTCAGCTTTTTTGGGCTTGACAAGGAGTCAAGGCATGATATGCAATCCCCTTTCTTTGGATTGGGTTATGGATTATTCAAGGAACATTCCAAAATCCATCCAGAACTCCTCACCCCATCCCCCTGCACCTCTCCCCAACTCACCTATCCAAGTCTGCTTTTTAGACAGTATTGCCTCTGTCTGCTCTGGACACATTCTGGGTCAGTTTAGGAACTGTAAAGTAATTTAACTTCTAGACTAAGCCAAACATAATTGGGAAAGGGCAGCTTCCAAAGAGCAATCAGATCCACTGCATTCCAAAACCAAGCCTATTCCAAAGGTCTGACAAACCATCCCCATCACAACCCACATGGCTACAAGATACATGTGACCAGAGTTCCAATTGGACGCCCTCCCCCACCTCCGACTCACAGACCTGAATACATAAGTCTTTCAAATATGGGAAAATTGAGCTCAATCATACCTGTTCTCAGATGTGCCTTAGACACCAAACCATGCAAAGCTTAACCAAGGAAAGAAAATAACAGCTTCAATCCTGTACGTTCTTTGGTGAGGGATTCTCCTGATGCCAGTCACATCCGTGATTGACCTGCCTGTTTCCCAGAACTCTGGTGTGGTGCTATGCCTTGGAAGCCTTTCCGCTCCTGGCAGCTGCATTGTGGCCCTGCCCCCAGACACAGCTGAAGTTTGCAAATGAGGAAGGATGTCACTATCAGAATATGTGGCAACTCCTATAGGGAGCTTGGAGGTGTAAAAAAAAAACAACAAAAACAAAGTAGCTCTTAGGGCCTAGAGGGGAAGCAATTAGCAAGATAAAATACCTTTACTACAGGTGCTGAAACCACAAAACCCCTAGTTTCCCATGCCATGCATTGCCCCAGTTTCGAATCTTTCCTGGTAGGAAGGAGAGCCATACTCACCTGTCTTGTCTCCTGCCCCTGGGCCAGCAGCAGCAATAGAGCAAGTGAACAAGCTTTCACTTTTCCCCCACCTGTTCACAGTGATGGCTCTTTTATTCAAAATGTACTTGGAGTAAAGTCATAGTAATGTTCATTTAACAGGAGGCACTTGATCAGGGGTGAAGTGGTGTCTACTTGCCTTTAGTATAATCCCATGTAAACCTCTTTGAGGAGACCTTGGTTGATTGTGAGGGACTGGGAGGGAAGCCCAATATCCTCCTTCCTGTGCAGCTTCCTGTGCAGCCAGAGAGCATGGGGCTTCTGGTTGCCCAGTGACTTGACTCACAACATTCAGCCCTGATGGCAACAAAAGGGAAAGGCCAGAGCAGTCATTGTGCCAAAGACCCAGAGCCTCGTTACTAGGCATTCACTTGAGGAGTGGGACAGCTAGGTGGATAAGTCTCAGGTCCTAGTTCCTAACATGGTCCAGACTACGCTTAAAGAACAGCTGCTGGTGGCAAATGAAGTCCAGGAAAGACACGCATGTGTCCTCTGCCCCACCTCCCACCAATGCCACCCTTCTGGGAAACACAGAAGCAACCTCAGCCTGCAACTTGTTGTTTCTTGCCGGAGGAAGGACTCTCACATCCGTGAGTCCCAGACAAGCAGGATTGAAAAGCTAACCACAGAGAGAAAGAAATGCAGGCAAACACGCAGGTGGTTTCCTCTCTATGATTTTTGCCCAGGAGGACTTTACGCAACCCTTCCCTAACTGCAGTATCCCTTCTCTCAGCCATGCCCTATCGTGGTCTCACAGTAAAGTTTAAACGGTGTCTCTGAATCTATAGTCCCCTCCTCCCCCTTCCTTTTCATAAGTTGCCAAGTCAAATTACTGACACCCAGTGTCCAGTGAAAATCACTGCGTGCTTTGGTTCCCATGTGTGGGCGTGGTGTGTGTGTGTGGGATGCCCGCGGTAAAAGTTGCCAGCATTTTAAACCCACAGCAACCAAGGCTGCAGATATGCCAGGGGCAATCAGTTAATTACATTTTCAAAATTCAGATGACCTAATAGAATTACATGCCACTAATTTTTATTCCATTACTTGTACATTAGTAACAATGTCTGGGATAAATTAGGCAAACTCTGTTCAAACTTTGAGAAATTTGTTGCAAAAATATATTTCGTGTACATGGGTTCTGATGGGCTAAATAAGTAAAACAAAAGAAAATGAAGAGGAAAAAAAAAAGGCAAATAAGCCTGTCAGTAATGTTTGAAACGTACGCATAAAGAATCAATACCCACATTTAAAACAAACAAACACCCAAGCACAACCTTGCTCTGGACTTTAAGAAGGCTCTTTAAGAACAGAAGAGAAAAAAAAAAAAAAAAGGAATATTTCCCTGAGGGCTCTCTGCTATCTCCATTAACCCTTCACGGTCCTCTGCTTGCGTTCCCATAGGTGCTCTCAGTGTAGTAACCTGGAAATAACAAGCAATATTAAAATTCTGGATTCCAGATGGAGAGAATAAGAGCATGGAGATTCATAAGCCACGGAAGGTCACAAAACATACAAGAGGCAGCATCTGTACCAGACCCAGGATTACTGACGCTTTGCCCATGTGTTTCCAATCACCAGGTAAGCAACAACTGCCTTTGTTCCATGGTGACAGGACCCATGAGCAAGGAGCAATCCCCAGTCCAGAAGTTGCAAAAGGCTTCGGTCTGGGTAGGCTGTCCCTTATAGAAGGAACACTTGCTTTGAGTGGGAAGCTGCCCTAAGTTCTTCCAGTTGCAAATATTGTGATGACAAATAAATATTAGTAATCATTTTGGTAAATAAAATTCACAGCCAAAGCTCTGAATTTTTAGTAGTTCAGTCTCCAAAGCACCTGGCTTTTGAGGCTTTGAATCCAAATCCTCACTCCACCATTTTCTATGAATGTGATATGGCAGTGTGGTATCTGTAAAATGGGGACAAAAATAGACCCATCTTTTAGGTTTATTGTGTAAGAGATATGTAAGTAATTTACTAAGGGAGAATTCTGGGACAATGGCACCAAATAGGCAGGCAGAGTCTGACCCTCTCACAAAATAAAGCAGAGAGAAAAGAAACCTATCTAAAGGAGCTGCTTTGGATATACATAGAATGGGAAGGTGCTCTGAGTCATCTAGAAGGATACTGGAAAAATAAAGAAGCCAAAGGAAATTGTAAGTTGCTTGCCCGTGTGGCTAGAAAGAGCACATATACCCCTGCCTCAGGGCAAGTAGCCTTGGTGGAGCCCCTGAATCACTGCTGCCAATGGACTGGGAGGAAGAGGGGTCTGACAGAGGGTGAAGAGTGGTTTCTTTGCAGTGAGTTTGGCCAACTGAGCCCCCTTTGAATCTGGGAAGGGACCCCAACCCGCCAGGGAGAAGGGAGGGGTATCTGCTCTGCAGGCTGTCACGCCTACCCACCCAAGGAAAGAGAGGAAGTAGATTAGAGAGGGGGCAGGGACAAGCCCTAATCAGCAGGACTCTAGCAAACTGTAGTCTAAAACGCCTGGGGAAAAGGGGTCAGATAGATTTTTGAAGCCTAATCAAAATAGGAGACAATTTTAGCTCAGTGGAGAAATTCCCACCTTACTTATATGAGGCCCCTAGTTTGATTCCCCAGGCTCCTTAGAGAAGTAAGTGACCCACCAGGTTATCAGGCATCCAGCTGATATCTTATGACAGGGAGCATATAGACATTCCTTTTATCTGAGGTTCTCTTGGATCTGTTATTATTATTTTTAAAGTTCCCCCTCCCCCCCTTTTCCCCTTTAATTTACTTGCTAAAACCTGACATGTCACCTGCAGAGGGCAGCTGCAAGGTGATTGACTGATGAACAATGGCAGCCTTTTAGGGACCTAGGAGGGAAGGCTGTTTTTCCTTGGATAATTTTTGTTTTTAGTTGTTGCTGTTTTGTTTCTTGTTTGGTGCATTTCCCCTTTCTTTGTTTCCCCTTTTTTACTTTTACCAATTTTTTCTACCTGTGTTACTTCTTTTCTTTCCTTCATTTTTCTATCTTCTGTTTTCCGTTGTTTTTCTTTCATTCCATCTTTTTGTTAGTCTTCAATTTTTTGCTTGTTATTTCTCTCTCTCTTTTATCTCTGTGTTCTTTCTTTTTTATTATTTATTTTTTCTCTTCTTTTCTTTTTTATTTTCCTCTCTTCTCATTATTCCAGCCTTTTAATTCATTTTATATATTTTTCTCTATTTTGTTTCTTATTTAACTTTTTTCTATTCCACTTTTTTATTCTTATTACTCTATACTTATGATTTTTTACATGGGTTAATTATTTTCCTAGGTCTTGTACCGATCCTATTCTACCTTTTTTATTATTTTTACTATTATTCTTTCTCTCTTCTTATCTCTATCCTTTTCTCTGGTCCGATTTTTTTTCCCCAAGGGAACATAGGCAACAACAAGGAAGTAGAATAAGAGGGACGAAGTGTCAAAGTGAAACCTTAGCACACACAACACAAAAACAACAGCAAAATAAAACCCTAGAGTAGAAAGAGAAGATAACCAACCAAATAAACTCATCAAGATAAACAGATGCCTAGATACCAATAAAAAATTAAAAGTCAAACTAAGAAACAGGAAGACAATGCCCAGTATAACAAACAAACTAAAAGATAGGAGGAGATGCAGAACAGGGAACAACTAATCAGAGATGTCCAAACAAATATCATGAAACAAGTTAATGAAATGAAGGAAGAGATTAAGGATAGTAAGAAAACACTAGGAGAACATACTGAAGAAATTGTAAACATACATAAAAAGATAATGGATATGATGGAGATGAATGGCACAATGCAAAAAATAAAAAATACATTGGAAGCACATAACAGCAGATTTGAACAAGTGGAGGAAAGAATCAGTGATATAAAAGACAGTACACCTGAAATCAGACAGATAGAAGAACAGATAGATAAAAAGATAGAAAAAATTCAGCAGTTCTTAGGGACTTTAATGACAACACAAAATGTGCAAACATATGCATTGTAGGCATCCCAGAGGGAGAATAGAAGAGAAAGGGTACAGAAGGAGTGTTGGAGGAAATAATGGTTGAAAATTTCCCAACTCTATTGGGGGACATAGACGTACTTGCCTGGGAAGCACAGCGTACCCCAAATAGCATAAATCTAAATAAGTCTACCCCAAGACATATACTTGTCAAATTGTCCAATGATCAAGACAAAGAGAATACTGAAAGCAGCAAGAGAAAAGAGATTCATCACATACAAGGGAAGCTCAATAAAATTAAGTGCTGATTTCTCATCTGAAACCATGGAGGCAAAAAGGCAGTGGTATGACATAGTTAAAGTGCATAAAGAAAAAATTCCAGCCAAGAATTCTCTATCCAGCAAAGCTGGCATTCAAAAATGAAGGAGATCCTAAAATATCAATAGATAAACAGAAAGTAAGAGAGTTTGTCAATAAGAAACCTGCCCCTTAAGAAATACTAAAGGAGGCTTTTCAGGTTGAAAGGAAAAACCAGGAGAGAGAGAGTTGGAGGAGTGTGTAAGAATAACTAAAAAGATAAAATGAGAAATAAAAACAACATATGGCACACATAAACCTAAAGATTATATGGCTAATGTAAGTAATTCTTTGATAGCAATAATATTGAATGTTAATGGATTAAACTCTCTAATCAAAAGAGATGGATTGGCAGAATGGATTTAAAAAATGACACATCTATATGCTGTCTGCAAGAAACTCACCTTAGACCCGGGATGCAAGGAGGCTGAAAGTGAATGGTTGGAAATAATTTTGCTTCCAAACATAAACCAAAAAAGGGCAGGAGGAGCTATACTAATATTTGACAAAATAGACTTTAATTGCAATACTATTGTAAAAGACAAAAAAGGCCACTATATATATTAACAAAAGGGGTAATCTATCAAGAAGAAAGAACAGTCATATACATTTATGCACCTAACCAGGATGCCTCAAAATACATGAGGCACACATAGAAAAAAATAAGTGGAGAAATAGATGCCTCTACAATTATAGTGGGGGATTTTAATACATCATTATCACCATTAAGCAGACCATAGTGGCAGAGAATCAATAAAGAAACAAAGACCTTGAATAATTCATTAGAGGATCAGGACCTAATAGACATATACAGAATATTATACCCGAATACAGTGGGATGTACATTCTTCTCGAGTGCACATGGATCATTCTCCAGGACAGTCTACATTCTAGGCCACAGAACAGCTCTCAATGAATTCAGAAAGATTGAACTTATACAAAGTAATTTCTATGACCACAATGGAATGAAGCTGGAAATCAGTAAGTGGCAGAGAAGCAGATTAGGCACAAAGATATGGAAATTAAATAGCACACTCTTAGACAATCAGTTGGTCAAGGAAGAAATTGCAAAAAAATCATTAACTACCTTTAAACAAATGAAAATGACAACACAATGTATCAAAACCTATGGGATGCAGCAAAAGTTACACTGAGAGGAAAATTCATAGCCATAAATGCCTATATTAAAAAAGAATAGGAGGTGAATGTGGCTCAAATAGTTGG
>PVKH010050494.1:0-10248 GCA_004027955.1 Chaetophractus vellerosus
TGGGCAGAAAGAGAGGATGGCTGACACTCTGCATAAAAGTGTTTCCAGGATACCAACTGCAGTCCTTTTACCCAAAGACTGAGAACAAACGTTGGATGCCTCCCAGTCCCAGGCTTCTGGTTCTAGGTGGCTAGTTTGTCTGCGAGTTTCCTTGGGATGGAAGCTCACTCTGAGAGACGGCAATTGGATCTTCCTCCCCACCTCACATTTCTTCTTCGCCCCTTACCCTGGCAGCTGGTAGGGCGATACCACTTATGGCACCAATTTTTAAAAATAAGGGGAAATTTATTTTCATACTACTTGGAGTATGAGTTCTGGAGAAACCTGGAAAACTAGTAAGCAGCTGAGTCGGTTTCTACACACTTAAGTCTTTCAATCCTGCAGCAAAAGTCGCAGGACTCACTGGTTCTCTGCTTCTTGAGAGGAGAGGGGATATTTAGCAAAGAACCTCACACTAATTCATGGATGCTTTTGTTCAGGCAAATAACCCCTCATTTCCCTAAAATAAAAAAAAAAAACACCTGTTATGGGGCCCCATAGCTCAAGAAGCAAGAAGGTGCCTGTGGGATGCTTGGGGCTGGCTCCCGCCGCCCAGGGCAGGCTGTGAAATACTTACTGCCTCCCGGGCCTCTGGCCCGCGTGCTCCAGGTTCTCCCGAGAAGGGCTCTCTAGGGCCGCCTCCAAACCCCGTCTCTGGCCTTGCAGCGGGCCCAGCTCCTGGCGTCGCCCCGAGGGGTCCCAGGCCGGGCGGGAGGCGGGGGAGGCGCCGAGCCCGGAGCCCACCACCCTGCTGCGGGTGTACATGGTCTCTGGGCCGGGGTCGCCGCTGCCGCTGGAGGGAAGCGGGCGAGGACGCTCGGCGGGTCTCGAGGGGCGATTCCAAAGAGCAGAGGCAGCGGTTTTAACAGCTGAGTTTCGATTTCTCGCTCCCAGCTGCGGTCTCCGCCCGCGGGGGGAGGACTTCTCCATTTATTCTCCACCGAGGCGCCCTCTGACCTTATCGCAGGTAACAGCTCGGGCGGCGCCCGCCGGGAAGGCTGGGCGGGGCGGGCTCCAGGTGAGTCTGTTTATAAAGTCTCACGACCGCCTTAGAGGATAACCGGGGCCCCCCAGAATCAGCCCCCGCCACCTCGTGAGCGAGTAGCCAACAGGGTGCCTTACATCTTGAAGGAGATTTGGGGGGTTGATTACCAGGTACCCCTAATTTGAGGTTACTGCAGGATGTTTGAGACAGTGAGAGATGGCTCAATACTATTTTAGCCTTAGAGATTAGGTCAACAATTGCAATCATCTAAACAAAATATTCTCTTTTTCCAGGGAATGTTTTTGCTCTTTGATACTTTCAGGTCAAAGGAAATGGAAAGTGAAATCAAAAGCTAGGGAAGCAAGCTGAGGGGTAGGTAGAAGTGATTCTTCAGGCAGTCTTGCTAGGTAATTGGCCAGACATTCAAAAATATTGATTAAATATTTAATTGATAGTAAATGATGGATTAGTAATAATTTAGGCATTAAATTAGGGCATCGGGCTATAATTCAGCTATAGTGTGGGGCTTTTTAAAATACAGATTTGAAGAGATCTATTTCTGTAAGTCTGGGGTTGGGTCCAAGCATCCATATTCCTAAAAAGCTCCCAGACAATTCTATGTGTCCAGCTGGTTGCCCCTTCCACAATGCTGGGTATCCAAAGATGAGTGAGAGCTCTTCCCTCACACACCTTCCAGGAGGCAGGTAAACAAATGCTAATGCCACCATAGAAGAAGTGAATTAACAGGAGCTGTGTAAAGCTAGTGGACACACAGGAAAACAAGGGATTAGCCCTCTGATGAATTCAGAAAAGAGACTGGAGTGAGCCACAAAAGACATAGGAGGCGGAGCGGATGTGGCTCAGTGGTTGAGCTCCTGCTTCCTATGTACCAGTTCCTGGGTTCAATCCCCAGGACCTCCTAAAAACAAACAAACAAAAAAAAAACAACTCTCATTGGGGAGCAGATGTAGCTCAGTGGTTGAGCGCCTGCTTCTCATGTATGACATCCTGGGTTCAATTCACAGTACCTCCAAAAAAAAAAAAAAAAAAAAAAAAACAACTCTCGTTGGGGAGCAGATGGAGCCCAGTGGTTGGGCGCCTGCTTTTCATGTATGACATCCTGGGTTCAATTCACAGTACCTCCAAAAAAAAAAAAAAAAAAAAGACAGGAGGTCACCAGGAAGAAGCAGACTCATTGGCAGAGGTGTGCACACAACTCCAGGCAGTATGCTGTGGCTGGGGCACCACCACCGCGTGTCTGCCAGTCATTTAGGAGCTGGGGGGAGTCTTGTTTATGTTAGTGCTTAGAACAGAAATATTAAATGTTTGATGTCTAGGGAAGGCACGAAATTGGAGGGTAGCAAGTGAGTGAGGTAGGACAGGAGGAGAGAAGGTAGAAAAGGAAGTCAGGGCTTCTATGCCAGTCAAATAGGGCAGAGGTTCTCAAACTTCAACATGCATCAGAACTCCCAAGAGGGTGTGTTAAACTTGGATTTCTGGACTCTAACCCTAGTGTCCGATTCAATAGATATGCGGTGGGACCTAAGGATTTGCATGTCTTGCTGGTCCAGGAACTGCCCTTTGGGAACCACTGCTATAGGCAATGTGGAAAGCACAGAAGGTTTTTCAAATAGGGAAGTTATGTGTTAATATCTGCTTCAGAAGCCAGTTCTGCTAGCAATCTGAAAGGGAGAATGAAAGATGAAGAGGCTGGAATCAGGGAGATGAATTGAGAGCCTAGTTCTTATAATCTAGGTAAGAAATACAGACCGAAGCTAAGTCAACAACATGGGAAATAGAAAACTGGGGTTAGAATCCAGACATTACAAATGTAGGATTAGCATGGCTAGTAAAAAGAAACAACAACTAGATGTAAGGGAGAATGGAGCCCAAAGGCAGAGAGAAGGGGAGATGATTTTGACAGTACTTAGCAGTCAGGAAGGCTTGGGTTTGAATCCCAGCTTTGCCATGGACAAGCCACGTGACTGTGGGCAAGTCTGTTGCTTTCTCTGAGGCTAGTTCCCTCACCTGTGCAATGAGAAACAGGTTACAGTATCTACTTTATGGGGTGTTGTAAGGAATGCACAAGATAATCTGCACCAGCGGTTCTGTTTCAGCCTTGCTTTTGCCCCAGAGTGGACATTTAGCAATGCCTGGAAACTTCCATTTTTTTTTTTTTTAAAGATTTTATTTATTTTATTACATATCTCCCCTTCCCCCGTTGCGGCGACGCGCCGAGACTTGGTCACTGCGCAGGCGCAGCTTTCCCCGCTTGTGGGCGGCTTCTGCTTCTATTCACGGCCGGCTCTTGCTTCAGTTCGCGGGTGGCTGGCTGCACTCCATTCGCGGGCGACCTGCCCTGCCCGTGGCGGCTTTTGCCCTGTCCGTGGCAGCTTTTTGCCCTGCCCACGGCGGCTCTGGCCCGCCCATGGCGGCTTGCCATTCTCAAGGCAGTCTGCCCGCTAGGAGAGGTCCCCGGGAACCGAACCTGGGGCCTCCCATGTGGTATCCCAGCGCGCTCTTTATCCACTGAGCTATCTAGCCGGGCCCTGGAAACTTCCATTTTTTGAGACATATTTGATTGCCACACCTGGTGGGGTGGGCTACTGGCATCTGTTGGGTAGAGGGTAAGAAACCCTAATCTGTATAATATGCCAAGCTTATTGCTCCAGTAATGGATGGTTGTTGTGTGGTAACTTTAAAATTCTAGCTTTGTGACCAAGTAGGTGGCATCACCTTTATCCATTAACCAGGAGGAGGGGCTGGTTTGGGGGGAAGGGGAATGGGTTCGATTTGGGAACTATTCAGTTTGAGGAGCCTGCAGGGTGAGAAATGCACATCTGTAACTTGGTGAGAAGGAGACCGGTGTGGACCTTCCGGAGGGGACATCATCTTCAAAATCTTTTCTGTTGCAAAAATACCACTGGAATTTTTGTTTCAATTATTTTAGTGGTTAGATTAAAATGCAAAGTTCGAGTAAGGGAAAACCCAAAATTAGGGGGAAACCAGCTCTCCTTAAGGAACTAGTAACAGTGATGTGGTTTTAGAAATATGTTTAGTTGACTATATTTATTTTACACATAACACAGCAATGTTTCACACATGAGGTAGAGGACAATAGGCAAAATTGAAATTGGTTACTCTGTTCACTGCTTGTTGTGCCACATTCTCAAAAGTGTTTAAAAATGTGAATGGGGGGCCGGCTGTAGCCCAGTTGGCAGGGCGCCGGTTTACCACATAGGAGGCCCCGGGTTCGGTTCCTGGGGCCTCCTTGAGCAGGCAGACCGCCTTGAGAGGGCAAGCCGCCGCGGGCAGGGCAAAGCCGCCGCAGGCAGGGCAAAGCCGCGGCGGGCAGGGCAAGCTCCCACGAGCAGGGCAAGCCCCTGCAAGCAGGCAGGCCGCCGCCCAGTGAGCTGACTCGGTGGGTCTCCGCACTGGTGGGGCGGGACAAGCAGACATGGAAGAACGCAAGAATGAACACAGCAAGAACAAGCAGAAAGGGGGTGGTGGGAATATGTAATAAATAAAAAAATAAATCTTTAAAAGAAATGTGAATGGGATTTATTATTGCAGTAGACATCTGCAGAGTCCTTTAGCATGCCTGACAGAAAGTGGGTTATCTGCCTGTGAGTCACCCATTCTCTTACCATATGTGTGTGCATTTGTGTGAGCATATAGGCTGGCCTTTTGCACAGATTTGTTCTGGGCTGTGCCTCCGGGGCCATGAATGGTGGGGAGGAGCAGGGGCCAGTGGGAAATGGCTGGACTCCCATCTCCCATTCAGGCAGAGTGTTTTAGCCCTTATCTCTTTTAATGCACTGGACCGTTACCTAGTATTTTGTTTGAAGTAAGAGTTCCATGGCTTTAGAAGTTTGAAAAACCACTGTACTAGACAATTACCTAGAAATATGTTTTAAGGGATATTGGGAAGACCTGAATTCCAGTGAGATTGTGAAATTGGCTGAAATTTGGCCAATTAGAGATTCACTTAGGAAATGGTTTTCTTTAAAAATGTAACTCCTCCAGGAAATAATCATTTATTCATTCCTTTAGGTGAATGAGTAATCTGAGCAAAAGACATTTTGGTTGGGGAAGAGAGAAGCTGAGTGAAAAGAAAAGGACTCAAAAAGATGTGCAGAGGAAAATGGTAGAAAATGAGGCATTTTCAGGGAGATGACAATTCAGGAGCATAATGGGTAATTTTCGTTAATCAAATGAACTTTAAGAAATAAGATCAAGTCAAAAAGAACCTTCACCAATTTGGTCTAATGCTAACAAGTCCAATTGTGTCTTTATCTTCCAAGGAAATATATGAAAATACATATCTGATTTTTAAGTTTGTTGCCTTAGGTTACCCCTTCAATAGTATGAATAAGTATATAAAGATAGAGACACATGTACTCTAAGCTTTTACTTGTCATAAAATTTCTCAATGGCAAATCATAGTTTCCAAAAATTTTTAAAAGTCAGTCTTCTTTAAATTTGATTCTTCAGCAGAAAGTTAGATTAATCCAAAAGATTTACAATAACAGTTGTCTTACAGTGTTTTTTTCTTCTTTTCTAACAAAGACGTTATGTAAAAATCACTTAATCCTTGCTAGCTCCTCGTTTGATATGCTTTACAAATAAGCATATTTATATTGTGACAATTTCACATTCTTTAGTAATTCTTCAAATTTCTACCTTAAAATTATGGAACGCAACAATTGTAAGGCCCTTGAAGTTCACGCAAGAAGTATGTACTGAATGTTGACCTTATTTATAGCACTAACTGTGTCCAACTCTGGCGCTATAGTGGCGAACAGTTAGAACCATGTTCTTCTATCCCCTTGCTTAAGATCATCTAACCTCATTTTAGTCATGAAGAAACAGAAACTTTGAGAAGTTGAATATTGTGTAACAAATTAATAGCAGAGCTAGAACTTGATTTTGGGTCATCTCCTTCCAAGTCTACCTTTTCATTTTTTTAAAGACGATTATGACAAAATATTTTTGACAAAATTCAGAATTTGAAATATGTTTCATCAGTTATAATTTTCCCAATGAGCAGCTATGTATTTTCCAAACCCAAACCTGTTATGTCAAAGTTTCTAAACTCATCAACATTAATAAGCATTAATAAAAATCTTAACACTCAAATATGTGTCCCTATAATTATATGATCAAATGATTTCTACACTAACAGTGCTTTACCTAACTTGTAAAAAATTTGTGAATAGCAACAGTGCTAAATAAAGAATGTCTTTTCTTTAATAATGTTTAAAAAGAGAATTTCTACATAAGAATGGAAAGATACCTATTTTTCCCCTCTATTTTTCTGAAGGCGATGGGTACTGTCACTTGGGGGAAATGAGGAATGTAGAAAATGTGCTTGAAGTTATATTTCCTTTCCTGTACTAGGTGGCTGAATTTCCTTGTTTTTAAATTCAAATCTGAGGAATAGATAGCAGCTTCCATTTCTGGATTCTAACACTTAGTCGTAGCTGTCATAAGATCTCCGCTGGCTACAGGGGTGGAAGGAATTTCCCTGAACTTTGGGGGAACTTTTGAAGACTCTGTTGGTGGCACTGGCAGGGAGTTCCCCTGAAGGGTTTCTTTGGCTGTTGTAACTTTCCCAATGAATCCAGCAGAACCTTTTTAGGACACTGTTCCTTTTTCACCCAACCACTGTGCCTTTTCCAAAAGTGCCCTCTCTTAGGAAACTCCTGATTGCTCTGATGTTTTAACTCTACGCCAACTCTTTTGTAAGCATTCACAGTCCTTTGTAAACATCACCAGGTGTGTAAGGGGACACGTGGTGGAGGGGAAAAAAGTAGAGGACACAAAGGCAGAAGACCTAAACTTGAGATCTGGCAGAGCCATTTAAGAACATGCAGAACTGCGTGGGAGAGAGTGTAGACTACAATGTGAACTATGGTCCATGCTTAATGGCAAAGCCCCAGGATGCATTTATCAGTTGCAATGAATGTGCCATACTAATGAAGGATGTTTATGTGGAAGGGTGTAGGAGGTGTGGGGAGTGGGGCATATGGGAATCCCTATCCCTATATTTTTTGTATGGCATTTATGTAATCTAAGTATCTTTAAAAAAATATTTGCAATATAGGTGAGCAGGTGTAGCTCAGTGGTTAAGCACCTGCTTCACATGTGTAAGGTCCCAGGTTCAATCCCTGGTACCTCCTTTAAAAATAAAAATAAAAAGTTTTGACATGGAGTGGATGCAGCTCAAGTGGTTGAGTGCCTGCTTCTCATGTATGAGGTCCTGGGTTCAATCCCCAGTACTACCTTAAAAAAAAAAAAAGAGTTGTGAGACCTCAGGCAGCCATGGAAACTCTCAGAGCTTTGGTATCTACTTTTTAGGAGTTTTTGAGGGCAAAATGAGATAACATATGTGCAAGTGGTTCATAAATTGTACTTTGATGCAGTATAAATGAACATTATTTTTGAACTGTCAATGTAAAAGCTTTATATATGCTTTCTAATACTTAAAGTTGTCCTCAAAGAGTTCTTAACTTCAGTTCCAGCAGCTCTTAGCTTTCAATTACTAAAACATTACAGAATTGTATCCTTAGTGTGCTTTATCTTAAAGTCCCATTTAGAATAGAAATAAAGCAGTATTTATAGTTTTAACTACCAACATATAAATGCCTAGCACAGAAGTGCAGTCTCCAGTAAAGCTGGGACTCTGTTGGCATAATGGGGAGACACTGAGCATTTTGTGACACTGCTCCATCCTTAATTCATCTAGAAGCTGATAGGAGTTCCATTTCTATGGATAAAACCTAAGAGTCTCCTGTTTGACTTGACTTGAGAGGAGTCACATCAGGAATCCTCAGGGCCTTTGGGTGCTTCCTAGACTAGGATTCTGGGTTGGGATTCCCCACAGGTGCAGCACACTGGTTAGCATCAAGACTCTTCTGGGTGGAGATTGTATGGTATGTGAATATATCTCAATAAAACCACTTTTATAAAAAAGACTCTTCTGGGTGGTCCCCCGCTGCCTACCTGAGGCTCTTTGTTTCTTCTCTAGGCCCCTTCTCCTTGAGGTACCATTAAAACAATCCATGACAAAGGGAGGATGCTGGGAATGCTTGATACGATGAAGCAACGTGCAGTCTGAAGACAGTGAATGATTCCTATGTTATCTACCGAGGACTTGCCTCTCAGGCTCAGGCTTTGTCAGATACACCGTTTAGATGTCCACTCTCCCAGGTACAACTGAGTGACCTTGGGCAAATTACTATTACTGTACATCTCAGGGCTTCTGTTTCTTCAACTGAAAAGTGGGAATAATAGACATAAGATCTATTGATGAGTATTGTGTGTAAGAGATATGAACAAAGTGCTAAGTACCATGTTTCAAACATAGTATATTCAATAAATGTAGTGATGGTTATTACCTAAACAATAAAAAAAAGTGATCTAGGTAAATTCTTGAGCAAACACTTTACGCACAAAGATATCCAAATAGCTAATAAATCATATGAAAAAAAGCCCAACTTCATTAGTCACGGGGCAATTGCAAATTGAAACCACAAGATATCTGCATACTCAACAGAATGGCTAAGATGAAAGAGAAAGTACTATTGCTGGCAAGGATATGGGCTTGTAAATGAGAACAAACTTTTGGGAACTACTGACTGAACATTTTCATATCCAGCCATTCTACTGCTAGTTATGTCCAACAGAGCTGTGTACATGTAGTCACCAAAATTCTTATATAAGAATTTCCATATCAGCATTATTCATGAGTGTGAAACTAGAAACTCTTCAATGCCTATCAACAATACATGATGAAGATGCTCTTTCATAATTTGTTACACATATTATTTGATTAAAAAAAATTATATGTATCCAGTTCATTTAACTGAGAAATGTAGGCATTTATTCATCTGTGTTTACTTTTTAGTTTTTAATTGTTTATATTTTCAATTATTAAATGTACAAAATAAAGTTTAAAAAGATAATAATTTGTTACAAATGTTTCCCAACAATGCAAGGAATTGGTGGTGGGGTGATGTATAGGAGCCCTGTATTATGTTATGTTTTTTGTGTTCACAACTTACGCTATATACTTATTGTTTATGTATGTTCATGCATGAATGGTATACTTCAATAAATTAAAAAACAATACATGAATATATTGTGGTATATTACTGCAATGCAGTACTATATATTAGGAGATCCTATACTTGTCATTCTCTATGTACTTCTTGACCATTATCTTACGTGCATTCCCAGACCTCTTTGGACTTCTATCTCCTGTGACTAATGTCACTTATATGAGTTGAACTATAGGTTCAGCTGTAATAGTAAATGTTTTAGTTTCTTGGCTGCTAAAGCAAATACCATTTAATGGGTTGACTTAACAACAGGAATGTATTGGCCCATGGTTTCAGAGACTAGAAGGCTTGCCTGCTCTTGGGTTGATATCTTCTGGCTGGCCGGCAATTTTGGGGCTTCCTGGCTTTTCTTTCACATGGCAATGCACATGGCAGTGTCTTTTCCTTTCTCGTCTAGGTTCCATTGACTTCCAGCTTTTTGCTTCTGTGCCTTCACTTTCTGTATCCAATTTCCTTTGCTTATAAGGACTAAGTCATTCAGTCATATTGGATTTAAGGCCACCCTCATTCTGTTTGGGTATACCTTAAATGATAACATCTTCAAAGGTCCTACTTACAAATAGGTTCACACCCACAGGATCAGGGGTTGGGCCCTGGGCATGCCTTCTGTGAGGAGCTGGAGTCAATCCCCAACAGTAGAGATGTAAAACAACTGTGTCTTTTAAATGGCTTAGGAGCTTGTTCCCAAGTAACAGCCTAGGCATAGGCAAGCCAAAGCTAGAATGGTGTTTCCATGGGGCCTGGGGTGCAGGCTTCTCCTGTCTTGTTGCTTTGCTTTCTCTAGGGTGTGGCATGTAGCACGCACACAATCCAGGCTGTGAAAAGGGGAAAAAGGGCACTGGAGGGCCAGCCCGTTTCCTTTAAGGGTGTAACCTAAAGAATGCACTTACCGCTTTGCTCAAATCCTACTGGCCAAAACTTAGTAAATGGTTGAAAAAGTTACACGAGAGACCAAGAAATGTAATTAAGACCAAGTCTTAAATCAGCCATTCAAAAAAATACTGATTGAGTCCCTGTTTCAGGGACTGGGGATAGAACTGTGAATAAAATGGTCAAAAATCCTTGCCACGATGAAGCTTTTAATCTAGTGCAACTGGGAGA
>PVKH010050497.1:0-10007 GCA_004027955.1 Chaetophractus vellerosus
GTGTGAGTTATAACTCAATAAAATTGCTATTAATTTAAAAAGAATGCTGGAATGGCTGAACCACAGACAGAGGAGGAGATAAGTGTCAGAAAGGGGTAGAGAGGGAGACAGGGCCCAACCTTCATGGGCTCTTACAGAGCCTTGCTACTCAAAATATGGCCAGTGGATCAGCAGCGTGAGCTTCACCCGAGAGTTTGTTGGAAATGCAGAATCGTGGCCCCATCTAATCCCCGCTGCCCTACCTCAGTCAGAATCTGCATTTTAACAAGATCCCTAGTGGATACATCTGCATATTGAAGTTTGGGAGAAATACTGCTATAGACCATGTAAAGTAGACATTTGTCATAATCTATAGACACCCAGAACCTTCTGAACACCCTTCTGTGTGAGGAATTTCTCGTTTTATAAAAACTGCCTCTGAAAAGCAGAAGCGAGCAACTGGCCTCCCCAGCCTCCCCTACAGCTTGGGCATAGGCATTCGGCCTGGCGCCATCAATCAAGCAGAGGCACTGGCTCAGAGGTGCACAGCAGAGGCGGCAGGCCAGTGTGGAATCCAGGTCTGACAAGGCTGCATTGGAGGCATCTGGTTTGGGCCAGTAGCAGTGCGGGAGGTTCTGGTTTTGTGTCAAGTGCACAGTCAGCAATGTCAGCTGCAGTGTCTATGTTCAATGGCAGTGGTGTGTTCCCTGAGCAGTTCCTCAGTGAGATTTACACACAGTTCCTGGCTCACTGGCCTACCTTTCTGTGCTGTACAAAATGGTAGCTGTGATGCTTAGACTCGTGTCAACTCAGCCAGGTAATGGTGCCCAGTTGATGAGTCAAGCAAGCACTGGGCTAATTGTAATATAAGGACATCTCATGGACTGTAATCATCTGCGAGTTGATTGCATAGATGGCTGATTACATCTACAATCAACTGAGGAGAAGTGCTATCAGCAATGAGTGATGTCTCATTCAATCAGTTGAAGGCCTTAAAAGAAGGAGAGATTTCAGCAGAGAGAGAATTCCCATCTCTAGTCCAGATAGCCAGCAAGACTCATTCTTCACCAGGGGAAAAACTAGAATAAAAATTCAGGTGTGTCATTCCTAGCAGTCAGGTATGCCTTATCAGTCAGAAATGATGAATATAATGATGTCCAGTCAGTAAACAGGTCTTTCTGTAGGTACTAAACTAATTCCTTAGGATAGTTTTCCATCCTAGACTAAGAATGTCCCCATTTAATAGCTGTGCTTCCTCCTACCTGTTTCCTCAGGAGGAACGAGAAGACTGAGGTAAAATGGCCTGGAAGATATGTAATAAAATGGATTCCAGAACCCCAATAAGCCATCTTGAACCTTGCTAGGTTGGCTTCTTCAACAGTCTCATGGACATAAATACTATATTTACGACCTTATCTGGGTTTTTTTTGTTTGGTTGGTTGGTTGATTTTTACCTTATCTGTTTTATTTTTTTTTATTGACTTGCATATGCATACTATTCTACCTTAATGTATCATGTAAAATACAAGGAATAAAAATTGATGACCAAGATGACATTTCATCTCAAAGCTTACAGTGGTGTCACAGGGAACAAACAGATCTACAGACACTCTATTCACATAAGAATATATAAGTGGAGCAGGTGTGGCTCAGTGATTGAGTGCATCTTCACATGTATGAGGGTCCTGGGTTCAATCCCAGGTACCTCCTAAATATATATACACACACACACACACACACACACACATTGCCAAAATAATTTACTTGCCAAAGACAGATTTAAGTCTCTGGATACCCACTTCCTTTCTCTGATTCATAGAAGAAAAAAATGCAACTTATTATGAGTCCATTTCTGCCACCTCTCTCTTTCTCCCAAAATTAGATTACAAAGTGGTAAAGAAGAAACACTTGAGAAAAGTCAATGGGGTGTCAAGATTATTTCTTCTCACTTCAACTGAGATGTGCCTATCAGAATAGGAGGATCCCTCTATTTTCCCATCGTCACAGGTTTTCAAGGGGCCTCATGCCTGATTTCTGTTTCCAGTTTGTGATTGCTGGTTCTATATTTGGTCATGGTCTCTATTTGGCCCTTTGGCAAGAGGAGGATTATTGTTTGTGTGAAGCACCCATGCAGGGATTTAAAGCATTTTAACTCATCCAGACTTTTTCCATTCTGTCTGCCCAACATGTTTAGCTTGTGGCCCTGTTCTGAGTTGCTAGAGTTCTGGTATTAAGTGTTAGACACCCACATACCCACACACACATTGCTGAGAGGATAAACTCATTTGAGATAGAGGCAGTAAATTAAAAATTCCAATTCTAGTAAATTTAAAAATGCAACAATAGGCAATCTTCACAATCACCCTTTGATGTAGGTAAGCCATTCCTATTTTATAAATGGGGAAACTGGGGCAAGAGGGAGGCCAAGTAACTTGCCCAAGTTCACACTGCTAGTCAATAGCAAAAAGTCAGAATTTGAACCCAGGCACTCTGGCTCCAGTCTTTGCTCACACCCCCTACACTATACTGCCCCCTTAATATAGTGAGAGAAGTGCTTATTCAATGTTTCTTTCAGATCCTTGAAGCCTAAAATGATGGAGGGAGATATATCTACCATTCAATATAACTCTTCTTGATTGTGAACCAAGTAATGTGCAAGGAGAATTCTTAGGTCTATTTTGTGGCCATGATTATATCCTCTCCATAGCAAGGGCAATTGATCTGCTTACTATATTATGTGTCTATAACCTCTCAACCCCACAAACAGAGGGTAAAAAGATAAATGGAAAGCTATTCCATCTCAGCAGTAAAAAAGATGTGGGAGACAGCTTTATAATGCAGGTAGCCAGCAGAGTTTTCTTATATGCTGTTTTCAGAGATAAGAGCTCTTGATGCAGTTCTAAGAAAGAGCAAGGATATAAAAAATAATCTACTCTTAGTGTCAAAAAAAAAAAAAGAGAGATCTCTGTTTGAGGTTATCAGTTGCCTTTTCAAGATTGGCATGCAAACCTGGTGGTTCTAAGAAGCAGATGTTCAACTCACACCTACCTGGGAGACCAGGACAGGAAATGGCCAATGGCACACTGAGGGTGAAGAAACCAGTCAGATAATCAGCATCAGGCTAAAAAGATACAGGGCTGAAGTCCTATTTTAATGCCTAGTTCTTTCTTGAAGGCAACTATTTGCATATAATTTATTTTTAATCTTATAGCTGACAGATTGATTCATAATTAAAACTGTGTCATATGTTTGCCCACCAACTCCCCTCTAAAACAGACTTAGGTAGGGTTTTAGGTGCCAGATTGAATCAAATCCTTTTTTAAATCTCTTCAAAATATAGAAATGGTCTGAGCTTGAAAATCTTACTGTTCATGAGCTTTGGAAAAGCTGCTTCCTGGGAGCTCCTATCAATTGAGTTATTATGCAAGTTCCATAATAATGAAGATGGCATGACCTAGCAAAGCCCATCTTGAATAGCTCTAAAAAGAAAGGAGCATCCACCACTCTCTTCTCAAGTGTCTTTACTGCAACCTTTGAACTTGCAAAGGTATAGCCAAGACCAACTTTGACTATTGCTGCTTAATGTTTGTCTAAAGCAGTGGTTTTCAGAGTTTTTAAAGTAGCAGAACCATTTTCCAAAGAAAAGATAATATTGTTTAACACTTTTCATGTGCCAGGCCCTGTGTAAGCAATTTGCATTCATCATCTCACTTCATTCTTGCAGCAACTCCATGAGTCAGATATGATCAAATTTCTGATTCTATGATGCGGTGTTTCTAAGTTTTAATGTTTCTGAAATGTGAATGTTTATTAGAACTAAGCAGCTGTCTCCCATCCTGCACCCAACTCCTAAAGAGCAGTTATCAAATTAATTATGCATTTTACCGTCAGTGATATATTGGAATTGAGGAAATACGACGTCATCCCTATTTTACAGATAAAGAAACAGAGGCTGAGAGTATAATGTCATGTAGGTTACTAAGAGGCCAACTTGGAATCTGAACCCAGTCTGCATGACTCCAGAGTCCATGGCTTGGACCACTAAGCTCCTGAGCTGCACTAGTCGAAATGTGGGTGGGGTCGCCCTCTCACATTCCCCCTCCCACTTGGGGAGGTCCCCAGAGCTAAGTGAAGCAAGGATTAAAGGTTGCTGTTCCAGAAAAAGCAAACTTGACAGATCCTGAAAGTATATAAGTTACATAAGTTTAGAAAGCATCCAAACTCATTCTACATATTGGTGTAGTCCATTAGAACTAAACTTCCAACTTAAAAAATGGGGCGTGGATTACAAAGGACGACAAGGAAATTTTTTGGGGGGGCGGGTGATAGATATGTTCATTATGCTGATAGTTTTGATAGTTAAACAGGTGCATAACATGTCAAAACTCATCAGTTTATTGAATATCAATTATACCACAAAAAAGCTGTAAAAAAAAAAAAAAAGTTCTTATGCCAAAAAGACTAAAAAAGGAGAAAAGAGAACCCAGGTGAATGGAACAGGATTATTAATTACACATTTAAAATACATCCAAGTTTATTTAATGAAAAATTAGCAATAAAAAAAATCACTGACATAAACTAATCTATGTTTTACTCAATATGTAAAATAAGAAATCAAGACAGTAGGATACTAAAAACCAGGGCAGAGGAGAACAAGAACAGAATGCACCAAATCTTTAAGGAAGGGAAGGAGAGAGTGGAGGAAATCGACAGACATTTCTAAGGCAGGCCCTCCCCTCATTCAGCTCTAGGATCAGGAAACGCAGAATCTGGCAGGCACCACCCAGAGTCAAATACAGCCACATCTCATGACCCAGCAATTCTGCTCTTAGGAATATGCTCATCCGAATTAAGTGCTTATAGCCACCAAGAGACTTGTATGCGAATGTTTCCTAGCAGCTTTATTCATAACTGCCCCACGTGGAAACAATCCAAATGTTCACCTACAGAAGAATGAATAAACCAACTGCAGTCTGTTTGCACACTGGAATACTGCACAGCAATGAAAACGAACAAATTACTGACAGACACAGCAACATGGATGAACCTCACAGGCAACATGGTAAGTAAAAGAAGCCGAAGCCAGAAGAGTGCATCCTCTATAATTCTATTTGAATGAAGTTCAAGAACAGGCAGACCTAATCTATACTGTCACCTGTGGGAGCAGGGGAGTGCTGATGAGAAGGGGACAGGAGGGAGCCTTCTAGGGGCTGAAAATATTCTGTATCTCGATCTAGGTTATGATAACACAGTTGTCTATATATGCAAAGATGTCAATGAGCTGTTCGCTTAAGATTAGTGCCTTTACGCCCTTTACTATATGTTACACGTAAGTTAAGGGGGAAAAGCATACACTGTCAAGACTTCATGTCCCCATTTATAGTAGCTAAAGAGGAAATAAAGAGTTCACTACAAAAAGGAGAGAAATATGTACATAACAGGGGTCGAGGGATTTCTGGAAATTCACAGATACAAATAATATAAACAGGGACAAGAGTACTAAGAACTGACAGAGAAGGTAAAAAAGCCGATGTAAAGACCAAAGTAAAGATGTGGCACCATGAAGGAGGATAGTTATTCTTATCTTCTGAAAGGGGCCTATTTCAGTCCTTCTTTCCTTTGGCAAGATCAAAAATAGACTGAGTCCAGGGACCCTACTCTATGATATAATCTGTTAACGATGCTTGTCTGCTCATAGAATTTCCTTCTCTCATGATAAATAACATCACCCAAAGAGCCCTAGAGCTTGGGTTACACGTGAGGAAGCTGAACTCTCGAGGAAAATAACTCACTGGCTGTACCTCGGTGCAGAGGCCACACGCTGAAGGAGCTTGTTCCTGGTGTCTGGACAGAGGCGCCAGCTCAGGCTGGTCCTGGAATCGTCTACTTTGCACAAGGAATGGGGGGCTGCCTTGGGACTTTTGTTGCAGCTATTGAGACCTATTAGTGGTTCTGCAGTGAGAATTATTTTGACCACCACTGTTGTCCTCCCCAAAACATGAAGATTTTAATTTTCATAAAAATTGACAGAAATCTGTGAAACTGAGGTTTATCTGGGGCTCAAAAACTCCAAATTAGTTTGATCACATTAACTGCTTCAAGTTGAAAGTCTATATCAAAAGCCAGTCTCTGATATCATAAAGAGACATTCCCATTTACTTCTGTCTTAGTTTCATATTATTTGAATCATCTTGGGCTCATACTCACGGTACAGCTGTTACGAAGGGCATCAAATTTGCGCTGGATTTCATCTCTATGTGCCTGAAAGGTAAGAAGTTGATTATAAATTTTTCACAGGGTCTAATACAATTCTACATGTGACAGGTCAAATACAGAGAAGAGCAATTTGCCTAGAAAGCAAAGTATGGTGTTATAGCAGCCCCAGCATCTGTTTTACAAAAAACTAAGTAATCAAGTCATGCCCAGCATCAGAAATAAACTACAGGAACACGAAATGCTGTGTTAGTAACAGTTAACTATTTAGACCACACATGCATACCCTGCATTTTCATTCTCCTTCATTTGTCTTATTCCCCATTCTAAACAGATGAGTAATCTTTCCCTCTTCCCTCCAAATGAGCTCACTCCAACCTACTCCGAGAGAGAGAGACACACCCACATGGACACACATACAAGACAACAGCCAGGTCAAAGTAGAGACCTGATTTTTAATTGAAAGCTGCTAAAATTAGGAATACCCTGCATTGACCTTAAAACAAATACATAGGCTGTCTCCAAGGCAGAGCTGCCCTAAAAAAGCAGTATTCATTCAGCCAACAAATATTTCTTTGGTGTATGCTATATCCCCAGTCACCATACTCTGTAGGCATACATGGCCTCCACCTTCATTCTGGTGAAGGAAGATGGGAAATAGACAAGTACATGATTACAAACCGGGACCAACAGGGCCCAGGGAAAAGGGGGCATAGATTGGAACCTACTTAGATAGGGTGGTCAAGTAGGGCCTCTCTGAGGAGGTCACATGTAAACTGAAACTTATAGGATAATGAGAAGCCAGAAAAGAAAAGGGCACAAGAGTGCCACATTTCAAAGACCCCAAGGCAGAAAAAGCATTGGTGCATTTGATGAACAAAATTAAAACAGCACAGTGGCTATAGCAGTTTTTCAAACCTCAAGCTGTGATCCAATAGTAAGCCATGACAAACGGGGTGTTTTTGGTTTTGTTTTTTTGTCCCCTTGTATTAGATTGCAAGATAAAATGCATTCTTCTGTGGGTTGTTGTCAAATAATTTTTGAAAACCACTTTGCTAGAAAACAGCGAGAGAGGGAAAAACAGGCCCAAGATGATGGTAGTGAGGCAGGCAGAGACCAAGAAACCTGAAGGCCCAGTGAAGAGCTTGAATTTCATTCAAAATGCAATTACTTGGAAGAAAAAGAAAATTTTCAACAAGGAGAATAACAGGATGTTTTATCTGTTTTAAGATCATTGTGGATGCTATCGGAAGAACAGATTAAAGTGCAAAGCAGCAAGAAACTATTGAGGAAGTTGGTGGTGGTGTTCAAAAAAGAGGTGATTGGTGGCTTAAAGTACAGGTGCAACGAAGATGGAGAGAAGTGGATGGACTTGAGATACCTTTTAGAATCCCAAGTAACAGGACTTGCTAATAGATGTGGGGAGTGAGGGAAAAGAGAAGTCAAGGGAGCCCTAACAGACTTTTGACTTGAGGACAAAGGGTGCCATTTGTTTAGAGATAGAAGCCTAGAGAAAAACCTAGTCCTAGTTTGAGGCAGAAGCAAAAGTGGACCTCCTCTTAAAAAAAAAAAAAGTGTCTGGGATGTTTTCTTTAAGATGTCTATTTTGCCATAAATTGGTATTAAAAGTTTATAACAGCAGATTTCTTCTGACAATGCAGAAGAAAAGATTACTGAAGTTGAAGACATAACAATCAAAACTATCTAAAATGAAACACAGAGAAGAAAAAAAAAAGATAAAAAAATGAACAGAGCATTGGTGAGTTGAGAAACAACTTCAAGTGGCCTAATGTACGTGTCATTGCAATCTCTGAAAGAGTGGTGAGGGGTAAGACCAAAAAAAAAAAAAACAATCTGAAGAAATAATGGCCAAAATTTTCCCAAATGTGATTAAAACCATAAATTCACAGATCCAAAAAATTCAATAAAATCCAAGCACAAGAAACATGAAAGAAATTAATCCAAAGCATATCATAAGCAAAATTCTATAAAACTAATAATAGAGATCTTAAAATCAGCCAGAGAAAAAGGCACAATGTATAGAGAAACAAAGGTAAGAAAGACAGGGTATTTCTCTTCAAAATATAAGCTAGAAAACAATGGTGCAACATCTTTAAAGTACCGAAAGAAAAAAACTCCATTAACCTAGAATTCTATACCCAGAAAAAGTATCTTTCAAAAACAAAAGTGAAATAAAGACTTACAAAAGCTGAAGGAATTCATCACCAGAGACCTGTACTATAAGTATTGTTAAAGGAAGTCCTTCAGGCAAAGGAAAATAACCAGAAATCTGGATCTACACAAAGAAATGAAGAGCACAGAAAAATGGTAAAAACAAAATAGAGTAGCAGACAGACTTACAGATTCATAAATAAAAATCGGCTTCCCAAATAATTAGTCCATATTTTTCTGGATTAATTTAATTTTTTTATTACATATCTCCCCCCTTTCTGCTTGTTCTTGCTGTGTTCATTCTTGCATTCTTTCGTGTCTGCTTGTCCTCCCCCCAGTGCGGTGACCTGCCGAGTCAGCTCACCGCGCGGCAGCCTGCCTGCTCGCGGGGGCTTGCCCTGCCCGCGGCGGCTTGCCTTCTCAAGGCAGTCTGCACACTCAAGGAGGCCCCAGGAACCAAACCCAGGGCCTCCCATGTGGTAAACCAACACCCTACCAACTGGACTACAGCCGGCCCCTAATTTTTTTTTTCCCTCAAAAAAAATCAATCTCCTTTTTGCCCAGCATGAATAAGAGAAATTTGTGAATTTCATGGAATAAGAATACTATTTATCTAAAGTAGGAATGTGGCTATTTGCACTAGTGTTGAAATCTCATCTGTGACCAAGCAGCAGCCTCTTCTTTGTGGTCTGACCCCAAGGACCATCTAACCCTTGTCAAGTATATTCCGTGATCACCAAGGACAAAGGGCAAGGATTTTTCCTTGAAGAAGAATAAGGTCCTAGGGTTAATAAACTCTCAATCAAGGATCAGCAAACTTTTTCTTTAAAGGGACAGGTATAAATATTTTTGGCTTTGTGGGACATATAGTCTCTGTCACAACTACTCAACTCTGCCCTCATAGAGTGAAAGAAGCCACAGGTGATCAATAAACAAATGGGGATGGCTGCATTCCAATAAAATTTTATTTACCAGAAAAAAAAACAGATGGCAGACAGAATGTGACCTGCTGGCTGTAGCTTGCCAATCCCTGTTCTAAACAACTATTTGGTGTAAATCTCTCAAAGATAGAAACTGTTGGATTTGCTTTTAGGAGTAAATAGGATCAATGTGCCTGGACAGAACTTTTTAGAGAAATGCTTCCATAATTTGTTAAGTGGCTTTTTGTCTGTTATTTTATCTTTTGAAGTTGAAATAAAGTTTACTTTAAAAAAAAAAAAAAAAAGAGGGGCCGGCTCGATAGCCCAGTGGATAGGACACCGGCATACCACATGGGAGGCCCCGGGTTCGGTTGCCGGGGACCTCTCCTAGCGGGCAGACCGCCTTGAGAATGGCAAGCCGCCATGGGCGGACTAGAGCCGCCGTGGGCAGGGCAAAAAGCTGCCACGGACAGGGCAAAAGCCGCCACGGGCAGGGCCGGTCGCCCGCGAATGGAGCGCAGCCAGCCACCCACGAACTGAAAGCCGGCCGTGAATAGAAGCAGAAGCCGTCCACAAGCGGGGAAAGCCGCGCCTGCGCAGTGACCAGTCTCGGCGCGTCGCCGCAGCGGGGCGGGGGGAAGGGGAGAGGGGAGATATGTAATAAAATAAATAAATCTTTAAAAAAAAAAAGAAACAGTAAGCTGAGACTGTAAAGGCAATACC
>PVKH010050499.1:0-10009 GCA_004027955.1 Chaetophractus vellerosus
TCTCTCTCTTATCACACATTATTTGACATGTTGACATGGCATGAAGCACTTTTTACTTCCTTGGTAGGGCAGAGAAGCAATTAACATATCCTAGCATGGACTTCAACATAGTCTCAAAATGCCCCTCTGAGGTTTATTAAAACTGATCAGCTGTAAAGTCATTCCAGGTTTAATGTATGGTTGATATGAAGAAAGCAGCAAGTGTGTGAATCTAGGAATGAAACAGTTGAAGTTGAGAACTACATATATGTGAGGTTTTAAGCTATTTTTATTTATTTGAATTGTAATTGGATCTGTTTTTTCAGAATTATGAACAAGAAAAATACACTCTTCAGAGAGAAGTTGAGCTCAAGAGTCGAATGTTAGAAAGTTTAAGCTCTGAATGTGAAGCTATTAAACAACAACAGAAAATGCACCTGGAGAAATTAGAACAACAACTGAGCAGAAGCCATGGACAGGAAGTAAATGAACTGAAAAATAAGGTTTGGAAGTCTATGTATGTCAGAGCAAAAAATGTTCCATGTTTATGCTGCCATCTGTAAACTTTAGGTGGTAAAGATTTTCTTGAATATTGCCTATGCAAAATAACTAAGATCAAAGAGTAATTATCTTAATGGCAACATGGAGAAACAGGAGTTTACCCAAGGGACTTGTATAAATAATCTTCAGCTAATTAAGTACAATTATTTAATTTTGGTAACTGGGTATTTGTGATGGAGTTTTGGTTTCACTGTCACAGGTAGAGACTAGCATGCCCTCCTTTTTTTATAGTACAGAGTATAGAAGTCTCCTTGCAGAAAAGACTAGTCTTCCTGCCTTTACTGCAACTAGTGGTATGCCTTGTAATTCCATAAAGGAAAGCATTAGTTTTTAAAAATTAATATGCATTAAAAATTGATAGTGATTATTTGTTTATTTATCTTCAAGAAATGTGATCCAGTTCTCCCAGTAACTCTTTAATAAGGGGGATACCATTATTTATGTCTAGAAACAGGTGAAAAAATCAATGTTTAGGCAGATTGAATAACTTGGCCAAAATTACAGAGCTAGAAATTACCAGTCAAAATTTGAATTAAGGCAGTATTACTCCACAACTTGTGTTATTGAGCCACTGTATTTAATGTAAAGACACATTATATTCACTCCATATCAAGCATAAATACAAAGTAGACAACAACTGTTCAGTTATCTATTCCCTTTTGACACCCCCAGCTACCCTATACCTACAGGTTACTTCTAAGGCATCAGACCTTTGACTGTGGCTCATCTTTGCACGGAGTCCATCTGACTTCTCCAGATCCTTCTTTACCGAACCTTGCCTGACTTTTGTCAAGTTTTCTCAGAATTCTGTTTTCCAATTTTCAGGGATTTGTGTAGTACCTCCTAAGCTTTTCTCCACATCAGTGTACCACCTCTGCTTTTACTTAATTTGTCATTAAACTGAACCACTTTCTAAATGTTGACTCATCCTAAGCAATGTCAATGAAACTACATATTTAAGCTGGTATTTTTCCCCTACTATACAGTAGATTAAACAGAACCATCAAAATATGCTTTCATGTGATTGTTTGAATGATCTTGCATACCACTCTGACAGTAGTCCAGCTCTTCTGAAACTAACCTGGGTTGAGACACTAATAATTGATAATGATGCAGCATATTTTTTTCCTGGATGTTGTTTTCATTTTAGCAGTAGCTTTCATTACCTAAACAAAAAAAAGATTAATGTAAGAAGTATTCGGGGACTGTTGCAAGGCCAATTGTAGAATTGTCTTCCTTGGTGGAACAAAGGATCAGTCAAAAAATATTTTCAGTCCTGATGATGTTCTCAAATTATTTTATATATTGGCTGCTTACTCTTGTTACTTACACGGGTTATTTGTATGTTTTTAAAAATAAGGTATGTCACTGTCTATTAAAAGTTTCTAACCTTGGACAATTAGGAAGTCCCAATTTAGTCTCACCATGCAATAAGTTTAGATCAATCAGTGATGTTTTTCAGAAAGATGGTTGTGTTTTAACATGTCATTTGGTTAAATTTTTATTTCAATCATGAAAATAGAAAAAGGAAAGAAATCAAGCTAATAAAAACTAATATGCAATCTAAGGGACCTTGGGACCCTATTTAATATAGTTCAATATAAATGACAACAACCCTGCACATCAAGAGAAACCTTTTTTATTGATAACAGCTACCATTTAATGAATGGTAGGTACTGTTCTGAATGTTTTACCCCACATCTCATTTGAGCCTCACAATAACTCAATGATGGCAGGAGCCACCATTTACTAGTTTTACATGTGAGAAATGAGGCTTACTTCCTCAAGGAAGTAACTTCTCCGAGGAAGAATTCAACCTAGACTTGACTCTAAAGCTTTACCCCTCTGCTGAACTTTTGTTCCCTTTAAGCTATGCATCTTCAATTTCCTAAGATTTGGAACTATGGGACATTTAGAAAAGGTAGTAAAATAGGTTTGTTCAGCTGGATCCTGCAGATATCGGAGCAGTTTGTACAGCAACTATATGGTCTGTTGAATCAGTTACTTTTGATTCAGAAGATTGTGATTTTTTCCTTTAGTTAGAAAAACTGAAAGCTGAATTAGATGAAGCAAGGCTTAGTGAAAAGCAGCTGAAGCACAAAGTAGAACATCAGAAGGAACTCCTCTCTTGTAAATCAGAGGAAATGCGGATAATGTCTGAACGTGTACACGAAACCATGTCTTCAGAGATGCTGGCTCTTCAAATTGAGCTGACTGAAATGGAAAGTATAAAGGTAATTTTTATGTCATGTGTTTTCTTAGTTTCATTCTATCTTTTTTTTCCTTTACAAGTTTTTGTAATAACATAACCCTTATGAACTAGTTTTAAGGATGAAATATTTTTTGTCCCAACTTTGATCTGATTAATTAAAAAATGTGTTACGGAGTTTTAAAATAGATTACTTCATATATAGTATAGCTTTAAGTTACATGATTATGTAAGGCTGACTTTCCCTATCGATTAATGAAATGTTTGGAAGGATTTAGAGGCATTAATTCTGATCCTAGTTTGTGTTCATAACAGCCCAATACAAAATGTTGGTGTAGTAGAAGTTGAAATGTATGAGAATGTAGTTTTTTTTTTAATCATTGCTAAGATTAATTAACCTTAAGTTTCAACCTTAAGTTGAAAAAAAAAGCAGTCTCTAGACTGCTGAAAATGTTAGTAATTTTTATTATTTTATTATTTACCTTTGGCTAGATTTTTAGTTTTAGTTTTGGATAAGAACCACCACCGTTGGATAAACTGAGTAGCTGCTAAATGAAGAATTATTTAAGACAGTTTCTTCTTTTTCAATCCTGCTGACTAGACCACGCTCAAAGAAGAAGTGAATGAACTACAGTACAAACAGGAACAACTAGAACTTCTCAGTACTAATTTACTGCGCCAGGTAGACCGACTTAAAGAAGAAAAAGAGGAACGAGAGAAGGAAGCAGTTTCTTACTATAATGCCTTAGAGGTATTATGATTACAGTAATATCTTTTCCTATTTAGAATAGGTTGTTTTCTTATTGATTTACTTTCTGTTAGTTAACTGATATTCTTTTGAATTTAGAAAGCTCGTGTAGCAAATCAAGATCTTCAAGTGCAATTGGACCAGGCACTCCAGCAAGCCTTGGATCCCAATAGTAAAGGCAACTCTTTGTTTGCAGAGGTACTTACAAATGTTCTTATGAATAAATTGGCATTTCACGTACAAGGACAATTAAACATGTTAATATTTTCTAGGTTGAAGACCGAAGGGCAGCAATGGAACGTCAGCTTATCAGTATGAAAGTCAAGTATCAGTCACTAAAGAAGCAAAATGCATTTAACAGAGAACAGATGCAGAGAATGAAGGTATAGAATTATCACCATCAAAGGTGTATTAAACCTATTTTGAATCTTCATTACATGTACAAATATGTCAAAGAAAGCATTTTTTTTCTTTCAAGGAATGTGCTTACATAGTTATTTCTAGAACTGCATGGTTTAAAAAAATATTTAAAGGTGATCAAAAGATCCATTTATGTTTTATTTTTTAAAAGGTAAATCTTAGAATAATGATTTAGTAGTTGTATATTTAGCAACCACTGATTTTTTTTCCCCCCCAGTGGTTACTCACTAACTTTCCCAGGGAAGTATAAATCTTTCTTTGTGGAATGGGTGAAAAAGGAATTAAAAAGTTTTTATTTCCTGCTATTGGCCTGGATTCTTTCTGAGAACAGCCCTAAGGTTCCTACTTTAACTAAAGCTAGTTCTCCAGTTCTCCCACAAGGGCTTATTAGGGAGTGAAATTTTGAGAATTTTGCTAGTCATCATTGTAGTCAAAGAGAGGGTAACTGAAAAACAAATGTGGACTTTCAATATTGTAATATTGTACAATATTGTACAATAAAAATAGATTTCAATATTGTACCAGTCCTTATAATTCTGATTCCTAATTTATTATACCTGACTCTTCTAAGGTGGTAGCTGGAAGCCTGGAAGTCTTCCTTTTATTCAGGATAGTGGAATTTATCAAAGAAATAGGAAAGGTCAGTGATTAAGCTTTTGAATTAGATGACTTCGAGATTGAATCTTAGTTCTGTCACTTGCTGGGTTTGTGACCTTAGACAAGTATTTTAACTTTTAAGATTAAGAGCATCAGTTACCTCATTTGTAAAGTGAGTGAAGATGATAGAACCCGAACCTTAGAATTGTCCTGAGGTTTAAGTTGAGAAGTAGTAAAATACATGTGATGCTTGACAAATAGTAAGTGTTTACTTAATAAACAATAGTTGTGGGTTTTATTTCTGACGATTTCCATACTGTGTTTTACTGAGACTGCGCTATTTGGGAATGATTTTTTGGTAAATCTTCTCATATCTACTGTTTGTTTTCTTTCAGTATTTTTTGGGCCACTACTCTTTAACTCCCAATGTTCCCATGAGGTCCCCAGCTATCTTTAGAGACTGGTAGCATTATGAATTGTTTTAGGCTAAATGTGCCTGGCCTCCAGTCTGAAGCAGGAACAAAAAGGATATCCTTTAAAATGTCAAAAATCATCTTTCTCTTTTCTTCTTAAACATACCTGCAACCTCATATCTTTGCTTGCTTTATTCAAAACTGTATTTAAAGTAATTGATGCTTTCTAGAACTCCAGAACTTTCTGGAGATAGAAAGAAATACTAGGTTTAGTTTCTAGTTAACTTCCTTCTGATTACTTTGCAAGTCCAGGTTTAGGTGGTGTCATAATTAGGTAAGTTGACTGCTACTCTAAAAAAAAACATGGTATATTGAGGATTGCTTCAATGTCCTTAGATTCCTTTTTACCATGTCTTCAGAGATGCTTTCATTGTTGACATTTGAGAATCTCACGTTTGTGAGTGTGAGTAGATTAATAGCTTCTCTCACTTAATATCATTGAAGTTAATTAAAATTTTTGAGAAAACCTATCAGACTCTTGATAGATTTAGTTGCATATGATGAATGCAACATTTGGCCAGGCTTATTTACCTGTTTTGTGACCTACTTCTGGACCACTGCCAGTCAGTTAAATTTTGTTTCAGCAAAAGTTCAAATATGTTATAGACTTAACATATTACTCATAGTTAAAAGACGTTAATGTTATATGAGTCTCAAATGTCACATAACTATAGCAAAAGCTATTGATAAAAATGTTTTCAAATTATTAGACTAGAAATGGCTAGTTTAGTTTCTAGAAGGAGTACAAAGTAATATAATATATAATATGAATATTACCAAGTATATGGTTATCAAAATCATCTTCTCCCCCACTGAATTTTATTTGGGGGTTAATTTTTTTCTTCTAGTTACAAATTGCTACATTGCTACAGATGAAAGGGTCTCAATCTGAATTTGAGCAACAGGAACGGTTGCTTGCCATGTTGGAGCAGAAAAATGGTGAAATAAAACATCTTTTAGGTGAAATTAGAAATCTGGAGAAATTTAAGGTATGTGTAATACCTTTTAAAAATGCAGCCAAAGTTCAGTTTGAATATCTTACTACTTTTAATTTGAATAGGTCTCTTTATTATATAATTAACTTTTAGTTTCAGTTGAGATTGACCCAATGTTTAAATTATTTTTTCCCCTCTGGTCTCTTTTTGCTTTTCAGTGTTTGGGGCTGTTGCTTCTTCTAGTAGAGCCAAACTAACCTACTCCATTTTTGTGGTTATTGTCTAATTATTGTGTGTAAGTATACCTCAAAGTGTCCAGAACTTTAGTGTACTATTCAATGAGTTTTAACATATGTATACCCTCAAGTAATTACTCCTTAGATCATGATATAGAATGTATCTAGCACTCCAGAAGGCTCTGCCATATCCTTTTATGTGAGTACCTTCCTCCTAACATTGTATCAGCATTACATTTACAAACACTCTTGAACTTACCAGTTATTGATTATTTTTCAATGCTGTCCACCTCTGTTTTTTAATGAGTGCACACTTAGAGCTTTGTCACATTGTCAAATTGCATGACGCCTGGAATTCGTAGCAAAATTATAACATTAAAATTTTTTTTAATACTGAAATAAATTCAGATGTCCAGAAAAGTCACAAATTTCATACATACTCTTCACCCAGATTCCCCAATTGTTAATTTTACATTTGCTTTTTAAATTTCTCTGTTTTTCTTTCTCTCCATGTATATAAAGTTTTCCTCTGAAACATTTGAGAGTAAGTTGCAAATCAGATGTCCCTTTACCCTTAAATGCTTCAATGTGTATTGAAATCCCTTCTCTTATATAACTACTTAATTATTATCAAACTCAGGAAATAAACATTGATACATACTATTAGCTAATCTACAGACTTTGCATTTTGCCAGTTGTCCCATTAATGCATTAACATCCTTTACATCAAAACAAAACCAATCATATTCCATTCTAAGATCCAATCCAGGATCACATATTTATTTTAGTTCCCCTCGATCTGGAACAATTCCTCAGTCTTTATCTTTCATGATCTTGGTATTTTTGAAGAGTACAGTCAATTACTTTGTAGATCGTCCTTCAATTTGGGTTTGTTTGCCACTTCTTCATGATTAAATTCAGCTTTTTTTTTTTTTCTTTATTAAAGAATAGAGTTCCCATATACTACCGCCTATTATTAACACCTTGCATTAGACTGGCACATTTATTACAATTGATGAAAGAATAGTATTATAATTGTACTATTAACTATAGTCAGTGGTTTACATTCGGAGTCACTGTGTTGTGCAGGCTTCGTTGTTGTTTTTTTTTAAGTTTTTATTCTAGTAGCGTATATCCAACCTAAAATTTCCCGTTTTAGCCACTTTCAAGTATATAATTCAGTGCTGTTAATTATGTTCATAATGTTATGCTACCATCATCACTATCTATTACCAAAACTTTCTGTCAGGAAAGACAGGCTATGTATTTTTGACAGGAGTACTACTGGAATATTCTCCCCTTTCCAGTGCATCACTTTGGAGGCATAAGATAGCTACTTGTGCCATTATTGGTGATATTAACCTTGTTCCATGTTATGTCTACCAGGTTTTTCCACTGTAAAGTTACAGTTTTTCCTTTTGTAAATAATAAATATCTTGTGGGGAGATACTTTGAGATTAAGTAAATGTCTATTTTTCCTTATACTTTAACATTACTTGATGATTCTTGCCAGAAACAAATATTACTGTGCTAATTGCCAAATGGTAATTCCATCATTCCTTCCACATTTATTAGTTAGAATTCTAATAAAGGGAAAAGAGAGAAGAATCTTTTTCCTCAAATCAGTATAGCCTCACTGATTTTTATTTTTTCTTATGTGTGATGATCTGTTAGTTTCCTTAATTACTCTGGTACTCAAATAATCCTATATTTGGCCAGTAGAAGCCCCCACCCCTTTTTTTTTTTCTGGTGAGTACTCCCTTATTCACTGGCACCTGATTCTTTGAGCATTTCCTTACTCTCTGGCACAGTAAGATATTCTTGGCTCACCTACCTCAGCCCAGAATCAGCATTTCTCCAAGGAGCACTGGCTCCTTATAGTAGAGAATCATATTTAGGCACTAGGTATGCTTATTGCTACTGGAATGTCATTGAATCTTGACTGTCTCAGCACACAGGAGCTAGGAGCATATGTGTGTACATTTATATGTGTGTGTGTATATTTATGTATATGTTTATACACATAATAAAACCTTGAGTTCATATTGATCAACTCAACTTAAGTCTAATACCCCAAGGTTCATTGCCTTACCCTTTTTGGTGAGAAACATGGCTCTTAATATCTTCAATTTATTTGCTTATTTGCTCAATCCTAGAACACACAGAGTTTTACGATTACTAACTTACTATGTTCTGCTTCCCATATACTAGGTCCTGAGTTCAATCCCCAGTACCTCCTTAAAAAAAAAAAAACAAAGCAAACAACAACAAAAATGAAACAAAAAGTTACTTGGGTTTGGTTTTTTCTTATTCCTCCTTTACACTCTTGGGTATGAGTATGTTACTAGTTTGAAAGACAGATTTCTTTGTTTTTGTTTGTATTCTATTTTGTTGCCCCTCTTGTAGAATTTGTTTCCCCACCCCCCCACACCCCCCCAATATGTGAAAGATTAACATGGTTCTGGAAGTCAGATGTATAAAAAAAGGTGCGCTTGGAGAAGTGCCCCTCCCTCCCATCCTTTCTACCTCGCTCTCATCTTTCTATACTGTTTCTGCCCATCCCTCATAGATAGCCTGTTTCATTTGATTATGGTTTATTTATCCCATGTCTCTTTTTGCAAATAAGAGCAGGTGTATGTATATTTTGTTCCTTCTTTTCTTGAACAAAAAGTAGTGTACTATATGTAGTCTTTTGCACTTTCCTTTTTATCACTTAACAATATGTCTTGAAAACCACTTCAGCTCAGTTTATTTATCCATCCTCCTGTGTCTGGGCATTTAGATTGTTTCCAGTATTTTGCAGTTGTGTACAGTGCTACAAAATACGTCTGGCGTATTTGTACATTTTCTTATTGGTATCAGTGTGTCCCCAGGGTTAATTCTTAGAGTGGGATTGCAGGGTCAAAAAGTAAATGTACATGTAATTTTGTTAGATATTCCCAAATTCTACCGCTTGTGCCAATTTTCATTTCCATCAACAATATAAGAGTGCTTATTTCTTCATACCCTCACCAACAGAATGTGTTATCCATTTTAATTTTTGGCAGTCTGATATATGGCAAATGGTGTTTGGTATAGTTTTAATTCTCATCTCTCTAGTTATGAATGAAGTTGAACATCTTTTCATATGTATGAGGAATTTCTATATTTTTGTGTGTGTGTATGTATAAATTGGCCATATTTTTTGCCTATGTTTCTATCAGGTTTTTGTTATTTTTTCCTCTTGACTGTCAAGAGTTCTTTATAATATATTAAGGATTTTAGCTTTATCTGTGATATGTCTTGCAAATATTTTCTCTCAGTTTATTTTTTCTGTGTCTATAGCAGTGTTTCTTTTTGTTGTGGTAGTGGTGGTGTTTTTTTGTTTGTTGTTTTTGCCATATTTTTGTTTTTATTTTTGTATGTAATCAAATTTATCAGTGTTTTCTTTTATTACGTCTGGATTTCAAGTCATAACTAGGAAGCCTGTGTCTATACCCAGTTTATAGAGGAATTCAACTATGTTTTCTTCTAGTAGTTTTGTACATTTACATTTAGAGACCTAATCCCCATTGAAATTTATTTTTATATATGATGTGAGGCATAAATCTAATTTTATCTTTTTCCAAATAACTATACAATTGTCCCAGCATCATTAAAAAGTCAATCTTAGCCCCAGTGATTTGAGATGCTACCTTTATCATATATCAAATTTCCATATGTACTTGAGTCTATTTCTGAATTTTTTTTTTCTATTGTATTGGTCTGCTTATCCGCGTGTCAATACCATACTTTTAACTATAGAGGTTTCATAGAATGTTTTATCTGGTAGGGCTATCCATGCCCCCACCATAATAGCTTCTTTTTCTTTT
>PVKH010050501.1:0-10001 GCA_004027955.1 Chaetophractus vellerosus
CTTTTATTTATTATATCACAATGCTTTTTGCTTACATATTTCTTTGTTTGTTCTTAGCCATCATCTTTTTTCCTTTCTCTTTGCTTACTTTGTTTTCATATTAATGTGAAATGCCTTTGTTTCTGGAACCAATTACTAATCATTTATTTACCAATTTTAGGTAAATAAGGGTGGGTCAATACTTGCATTACATAATTCAGTTCCCTTACGTATATGGGAAATAATTTTCAATTCTGGTCAACAGGTGGGACATCAGTAATTGTGTAATCAGGAGACTGACTTGTGAGTTTTCAGTCTGACACTCTAGTTATTTTTATGGGAATTCAGGAAATTTGACCCCCAGAAAGCACAGGAAGATACACCATACTGGCTTCCTTATTGCTCAATTTTGAAGGCCTCTAGAAGATTTAAGGATAAATACAAATATATAAATTTACAGTTATTGCTTAAACTATAAATTTAACTCCTTCATTTCAAAGGTATGTGGAAATGTACAAATCACTATGTAGTCTTTGTAGCAGAATGAACTATTAATATAAATATCTTGAAAATTTTTTCATTAAAATTCATTCTTTGATATAGCATTGCCTTAATTGCTTTGACCTAGTGATTTCTTTGCAGCTATTCTATCAAATTCATCAAAATACTTCAAGAAATTAATTAATTTTCCAAATCACTTTTAGATGGTAGTTTTAGCTTTTGAATTTAATTGCATGAAATCTCTGAATCTTATTAACCTCATCCATTGCATTGTTGATAGCAATAGAATAATCTCTTTGGTGGTTTCTATGTTTTGATTCCACATTAATTGTGTGCTTCCTTTGAAAATGATATGTGACACCAAACCTTTCTCATGGCACTTTTTTATCTCTGTATTTCTGAGAGTATAAATTAGGGGATTGAACATAGGTGCAATGAGGGTGTAACATAGTGCAAATAGTGTAAATATTATATCCTCAGGATAAGTGTTAGGTGGTCAAAGGTATGCAAAGATTGAAGGCCCAAAGAATAAGACAACCACTGTGATATGAGAACCACAGGTAGACAAGGCTTTGCGAATTCCCTCAGCTGAGTGATTTCTTAAAGTGAATATTATAATGACATAAGAAACAAATAAGAGAACAAAGGTTACCATAGGGACCGTACCTGAATTGACAACCATGAGGACACCTGTAATGTAGTGATTAGTACAGGTAACTTTTAGCAGTGGGAAGATATCAAAAGTAGTAATCAATTACATTTGGGCCACAAAAGGTTAACCAGATAGTCACAGAAAATTGAGGAATCCAATGGACAGCCCTTCCTGTCCAAGCAGCTAAGTTTAGAAGCTTGCATCTTGTCCTGTTCACAATAATCATGTAATGCAGGGGTTTGCAGATTGCAACATAGTGATCAAAGGCCATGGCAATAAGAAGGAAAACCTCAATACTCCCAAAGAAGTGCATTTTAAAGACCTGTAACATGCAATTACCATAGGAGATGGTTTTTGTCCCCACTAACAAATCACTGATCAGTTTGAGTTAACATTAGAGTTGTAGCAGATGTCCATAAAGGATAAATGGCTGAGGAAATAGTACATTGGCTGGTGAAAAAGGGAGCTACATTGAATGGAGACAAGAATCAGGAGGTTTCCTACCAAGAGATAAATAAAACAGAATAAAAAGAGCAAAAAAAAATATTTGTATATATCTTCATAATAACAAAGTCTCAAAAGAATGAATTCTCAGATGTTACTGTGACTTTCCATGTGTTTCAGTTTGATATGTATTGTTGAGTATCTGAAAAGAAAAAAGCAAACAATTTGGATGATCACAATAATTTCAAATTTACCACAATGAGTGGGCACACATAGAGTATCAATATTAATTAACTTTACCTACAGAATTATGTTGCTTTTTTTAAAAAATGTCTCATTGTACAAAATATTGTGGAATTATTTTATAATAGGAATACTTAGATATTTATTAAATTATTTGACCTTTAGAGATTAATTTTAATTGTTAGTTTGGTTAGCAACAATAAATTTTATTCCTGTTAATTATATTATTTGGGAAACAACAAATGTTTAATTTACCTCATAAGAATAAAACTGTTTTGCATATTTTTAATTAAATTGCTTTAGCCATTGAGTACACTTTTCACCTTCCAGCATGAACTGGAAAACTTTCATGAATCATCCAATAGTGAATCAGAAAATACAAATGTTCAAAGCACCAAGTTTAAAGTGGTAAAATTTAATTTGGGAAAGCCACCAGGAAAGTAATTATCAAACACAGAGTGTTTAACAGTTAAATGTAAATAAATAATATTGAATAAAAGGAATGGTTCATTGTCCTATCTTTTATTTATTATAAATGATACTGATTGCTTGTTAATAAATGGTATATTGTTAACTGTCAAATACACACATTTACTTAAAATAAGTTTATTTAAAAATAATTTCTATATAAGTAATTTTGTGAACTATTTAAACTAGGTCATTTGATTAATCCAAGTTCATAAATTCAAGTTAAATTCAGTCATATCACAGGAAACTCAGTAATTTTTCAGACTCTATATGTTATACCCTGTTGATACTAGCAGATAGGTATCTGATACCCAGGTCAGTGATGCAGCTCATGCACAAGGGCAGCGCAGGATAGGGAATATGCCATGGTGTGCAGCAGGGGGAGGAACTACTGGGAAGTCTCATCTCAGGAGAAAAGATTATGTGATTTGACAAATCTCTGGTTCAGTCAGTTGGTATTTCTGAATATTTATGAAAATTTCTAACTTGCACCTAATTTAAATTAGAATTCTCAGATTCAAAATCATTTTGAAATAATTGTACTTCTGTTTTCCAAAATGTACATTGCTTAGGTCAAGATTGTTGCCTGTTCTGTACATCATAATAAATATTTAATCCAAAATAGCACCTAAAACCCCATCCTTCTTTGCAAGGAACAGGCTACTATGATCTCTTCTGTTAACAGAGGTAAAAGGCAAACGTAAGTAGATTCAGTTGAAACAGTTGAACAATAATCAGTAAAATGTACATTTTTGACCAAAAAGTGTGTAAATTACCTATAAAAGAATTGAAGTTATGAATGATGAGAGGAAAGATATATTAAACAACCACTCTGTAAAGGATAAAAACAGTGGCAACAGATAAAAAGAAAAGGAAGCAATGTTGAGGAGTGTAAAATAAACCTATCAGTTATGAACATTGAGCTCATTGCTTAATTTCCTAAAAACTTCTCAATATTCTCCTGCAAATATATATAACTAATTCCAATGAAGAAACAAGTGGGAAAAATAAGAAAAGTGCAACATAAAGTTAGTGGGTGATCAAATAAACAACAATTTCTACAATCCATTAATGAATACAAAGTTTTTTTGATAATAGATCAAGTATCTTAGGACAAATCCAAACATTAATTATTAACCTCACTTTTGTACAATCAATATAAAAATGTGTGAAATTATTATTTTATTTCTTTGATAGGTTGAATAAATTCTCTGCACTCCTTTTTATGTAAGCTACAGAATAATAAAAACTGATGTTCTTAATGTTAAGGAACAGTTTCCATCATAAGTCCAAATTTCCTACCAGAGGTATCAGAATGTGCCATGCTATAAACTTACCTTAGTTGACATAGATGAATCTGCTCTTTTTTAGGACAGCAATTTGTTTGAAATGTAGGGAAATCTTCTTATTGTTGGTAGCAAGCATAAATGGCAATTTTGCTTTGTAGACATATGGAGGAAGATACATGTACACCAGAGTGGGACTCAGTGAAATTCACTGCCAACCTGAAAATTTCATTAACTTTAACTGAACTCTTTTCACTCAGAACTGGGCTTGTATATAATGCACAAAAGAATTTTTATACTAATGAAATTATCTTATTCAGCAAGAGAAGTTATCGTCCTAAGAATGAAATCAGGTGGAATAAATGTAAATAACACATAACCACCCTAAAACATGGTTAGTGGGATTCTCTCAAAACCAAAATGTCATGAGTGACTCACTGACCAAGAATTCAGTGTGGCCTTCAGGTTAGATTAAGGCTGCATCAAGAAGAATTGCCCTTGAGATAGTTATTCTGCTAATTTTTCTCTGTTATCTAAATCTGAAGTAAATACAGAGAATTACAAAGCAGAAACTCAAGCAAATCTAGGTGAACTCTCTAAAAATTTTAAAATGCCTTAGGAACATTGACAAGTTTGTGAGAAGAGTGGATTTTAAATAATCACTAAATCCATCATGGTTACAAGGAGAAGTGTATGTTTATTCCACTGAAAAGCAAGCTGGGACATTTGAATACAGAATTATCATCTTCACACTAACTTAAACTAAAATACACAAAAAGAATTTGAAAGACCCACAAAAGCTGACCTTTGTATTTAAGTCCTCTTGACTCATCTATTTTATGCCTGAAAGAAGTTTGGTCTAGAAGAGCAGAATATAAACTTCTGTGGCAATGGAAAAACTAATAGGTCTTTGAAAGCTCTTAAAAATTAGACTCTCAGAGGCATGTCTATCAGAATCTCACCAAATGTCAGTATGCTATTGTCCAAAGCAATGTCCCTCATGCCTCTGGGTATTTACTTTACAACTTTGACATGCCCTAGCTCAGGCACTGACTCTCTGGAGGCCCCAAGATGCTTTGCTCACACCCAGTGCAGTCCAGAGAACTCTGCTGGTTATGTGTTACTGTAGGTTTCTGAACAAAGAAAGAAAGATAGTATACCCTGAAATGGTATTTGGTTACCTGCAAGAAATATCTTACACGAGGAAGGCCAAAGAGAATTAAAGACAGGCATCATAATCCAGATATGGATCATTATCAAGAATAACACAGAAGTGGAAAAGTAGATAGATAAATAAAATCAGTGACCTACAAGATCATGGCTGAGGCCAGAATCTTTGTTGGACCAGAAGTAACATTGCTGGAAAAGATGTTCGGGAATGGAAGAGGAAAGAAAATAGAAGAAAAAAGAACATTTTTCCTTCATAAGCATATAAGGGTAGAAATGGTTATACTTGAGTGAGAATATACTTAAATAATCAGAAGAAATCAATACTCAAAATGCAAAATGCAGCAAGTTTTTTTTTGTTTTTTTTTTTGTTTGTTTTTTTAAGAATAGACCACTATTCACTTCTTGAGGCAGCAATAACAAATGATCTCGGTGGTTTCGAATAACAGAAATTAATTCCTTCACAGTTTTGGAGGTCAGAGGTCCAAACCTAAGGTGTTGGCAGCATTGGTTCTTTTGGAGACTGAGAGAGAATTTATATCATCCCTCTTTTCTACCATCTGTTGGCTGCCAGCAATAATTGGTGCTCCTTGGCTGGTGAATGCATCACTGGAATCTTTGCCTCCAAATTCACAGCACCTTCTTGTCTGTTTATTCTTTTTTTAATTTTTATTTTTTAAAGAAGCTTCAGATAACATAAATATTACATAAAAATATAAGGATAATATTGAAGAAGCAAAAAATATATAAAAATGTAGGAGATTCCCATATATCCCACTCCTCACCCTCACACACTTTCCCCCATTAACAACATTTTTCTTTATGTGCTACCTTTGTTACAATTGAAGAATACATATTGAAACACTGTCACTAACCATTGTCCATAGTTTGCTTTGTAGTTTATACTTTGCAATGCACAATTTTATATGTTTTGACAAAATGCACAATGACCTGTAGCTGTCATCACAATGTTATGCAGAACAATTCCAATGTCCCCAAAATGTCCCATGTTATATCTATTCTTCCTTCTCCCTCCCCTCAGAACCTCTGGTGGCCACTGCCTTTATATCAATGATACAAGTTCTTAAATTGCTAGAATAATAATAAATCTGCTTTATTCCATAGTTGCATCCCCCCCTAATGTTTTTTCATTGATTTTGTAATGGTGATTCCCACTCTGTTTCTAATTGAGAGGGGTCTTAAATCCCATGGGGCAGATGGATAGAACTGTCTGTTTTGCAGTTGTGTATACAACTTTTGGGATGGGCATTGTCCTTCATCATCCTTTTATTAATTGTCCTGGGCAAGCCCACTGAACTGGAGAGTAGGTGTTGCACTGTTTGCTGAGATTCAGGGCTCAACTGGCATATGAACTGTCCAATGATATAAGCCTCTCGGACATATATTTAATGAGTATAGTGCTAAATATAGGTTCAAAGTAAAGGGCCAGAAGAACCATGTGTAGGGAAATTATAAATGGATCTAACTCTGTTACATTGGGGAATATATATTCCTAAATAAGGCCCATTGATAGAGTGCCAGATGCCTGAGATTATCCTGCCTATAGTGTGTAGATGTCTCTAGAAACCTCAGGAGCCTTGCTGTTTGAGGCACTGTTTTCTGTGGCAGTCAATGACATCCTCCTGAGATGTGTATAAGTGTAACCTCTGGAATTACCTCCTGAATCACTTTGAAATCTCTTCACCATAGAAACTCAATTGTATTTAATATTTCCCCCCTTTGATCAATGTATTTTTCCAAATACAAAGATATTTAGCACTTAGTAATAATCCCTCAGTGCCAAGGAAGCTCATCCACAGAAGTCATGTCCCTGGCCAGGGGAAAGGTTCTCTTCCATGTTACTTCATTGTCACAGGTTGTAGAGGCTTAGCTCCAAATGCACACACTGAAGTTCAGTCAGTCTTATCTTCTTTTCCATATATAAATCCATACATAAAAGATTTTCTCATACATTTAAAACTTTAGGAGACCAGTAATTTGTGTACCTCATCTACTTTAGATCAACATTCTTAGAAAGATGATAATTTATTAAGTAATTATTAGATTTATTAAGTTAATCCTCATCATAATATATATTTTGAAATAAGTATTATGGGTCCCATTATTCAAATAATAACACTGCATCTTCTAGAGGTTAAACAGTATCTCAAAAGCTAAAAAGCAACATTGGCCTTCTTTCAATGAAATAAATTGGCATTTCTAATTTTAATATTTGCTTCCAGGATTTGAAAAATGAGGATTAATCCTGAGTCAATACTGAGTAAATTCTAGCACTTGAGAATGAATGATATAAGGATCCAGTGTTTCTCACCCACTTCAATATAATGCCTGCTGCTGGCCACTTTTCAATCAAGCACACCAGCATTAGTATGCAGAAGACAGATGTTCATGCCTCTAACTATCCTCCCTACACCAAGATATATACCTGAATGCTATCTAAAAATGTGGGCAGTTGCCTGAAGTGCAATGCAGAAAATTGAAAACTTAACCTTGAATTCATCTCTGGTCATCTCAAATTTGTTGCCTTGAAAGTTTTAATTTTGATGAGGTCAGATGTATTTCCCTTTTTTATGAGTCTTTCTTTTAGCATCATATTTAAGGATTTTTTTGCCTAATCCAAGTTCAGAAAGATTTCTCCCCCATTTTATTCTAAATATTTTTTTTACTATTTTACATTTTATATATGGTCTGAGATGCATTTTGAATTAATTTTGTACAATAAGCAAGGTATAGTTTGAATTTCTTTATTTTCTACATTATATTTTTTCATTGCAATTTTTTGAAGAGATTATTCTTTCTCCACTGATTGCCTACATAACTTTGCTCTGATTTTGCTGAGAATGTATGTGCAGGATTACAATCTTTAGTCTGTTCCATTGACAACCTGTCTCTCTTTGTGAAAACACCATACTGTTTTGATCACTGTATCTTTATAATATAACTTGATATTAGGTATTGTAACTTCTTCAAATTTTTCCTTTTTTAAGTCTGGAGATAATTTAGATCTATTGCATTTCCAAACAAATATTAAAATAAGTTTGTTAATTTATAAAAATAATACCTGATTAAATTTGGCTTGGGATTGCATTGACTTAGAGGTTAACATGAGAGGAGTTGATGTCATAATAAATTTTGACATGCAATCCATAAATACAGTATTTACATTTATTAAGATCTTTATTTTCTCCCAGCATATGTTATAGTTTTATCTATGTGTGTGTCTTTCACCATGTTATATCACATTTAGTTAAAGTTTTCATTTTTTTGATCTATTGTAATTGACAGTTTTGTGTTGAATTTTGTCTTCCTAAAAATATATATTCACATCTTAACATTTGGTCTTGCAAATGTCAAGTTATTTGGAAATAGTTTATGAAGGTGTAATTAGTTAAATGAGATGAACCTGGATTAGGTTGGGTCCTAATCTAATCTGACTTCCTTTTAAATACAGGGAAATTGGAACACAGAGACAGAAAAGCATGGAGAAGTCCATGTGATGATGGAGGCAGAGGCTAGAGTGATGCATTTGCAAACCAAGGAACACCATGGATCACTAGCAAACACCAGTAGCTAAAGAAGGTAAAGGAAGATTCTTCTCCAGTGCTTTTTGAGGAAGCATGGCCCTGCTGACTAATAGATTTTGAACTTCTACTCCAAAAGTGTAAGGCAATTGATTTCTGTTGTTTAAAACACCCTAATTGTGATATTTTGCTATTGCAGCCCTAGGGATTTATGAGTAACATTTTAAAAATTCAGTTTATGAAATTTTGTTAATAGCATAAAAATAAAACTGATTTTTTATGTTGATTTTATCCTAAAATCCTGCTAAAGTTGCTCATTAAAAAACAAAGGGGGGCCATCTAGATAGCTCAGTGGATAAGAGCGCCAGTATACCACATGGGAGGCCCCAGGTTCAGTTCCCAGGGACCTCTCTGAGTGGGCAGACAGCCTTGAGAAAGGCAAGCTGCCATAGGTGGGGCAAAGCCACTGTGGGCAAGGCAAAAAGCCACCAAGGGCAGGGCAGAGCCCCCACAGGCATGGCAAAGTCACCCATGAAACATGGTGCTGCCGCCTGCAAAGCGTGTAAGCTGGGCAGCCCACAAAACATGGAGCACTGCTGCCCACAAAACATGGAGCAGAGCTGCCTGTGAAAACAGAATGGAGCCACCCATGAATGGAGAGAGCTGCCTCTGCAGAGGGCCAACTCAGCACGTCACCGCAAAGACAGGGGGAGACAAGAAGCAGACATAGAAAAACACAGAAGAATGGACACACAGCAAGAGCAAGCAGAAAGGAGGGGGGGATATGTAACAAAAAAAAAACAACAAAGAAAAAAAACAACAAAGGCACCTACATTGGATAGGAAGAAGTAAAACTATCTCTATTTGGAGACAAATATGATCATCTATTTAGAAAATCTGAAAGAATATAAATACACACATACACACTCATATATATATCCCAGTGTAACTTATAATTATCAGAGATATATTGGTCTAATAAAATGTGATTTGGAAGAGATTGTATAAAATTGGTATTATTTCTTCTTTAATATTTCTTAGAATGACCTAATAAAACAATCTGGGCATGGGGTTCCCTGGTGAGAATATCATGCAACAAATTTAATCACTTTAAAAGAGTTAATGTATTTAAAAGTTTGTTCATTGTTTAATTCTATGAGTTGTAGTAAATTACATCATTCAAAGATTTTTTTTTCATTCTATTTAAGTAGTTGCATTTATTTATCTTAATAAGTTCACAACTTTCCATAAGTTAGTTAAAAATCTATATATAGTGATTAAGATACAAGGGAGTGTAGTAACTAATGATATGAATATCCTATGTGTCAAGATCTAGGGTAATAAAAGCAAATTAAATCCAAACAAAACTGAGATAAAGATATAATAAAAATAAGGAAAGACATAAAAGAGTTGATTTACAGTCCTAAATAGTGAATATCTACAAAGCCAAAATTAGTTCTTTAGTCTGCCAAAGAGGAGCTGATGCAAAGTACCAGAAATCATTTGGCTTTTATAAAAGATGTTTATTTTGGATAAAAGCTTACATTTACAAGTCCCTAAAGGGTCCAACTCAAGGATGTTTTCAACAAAATCAGTCTCCATGTGTTGAAACAAGATGGTCGTTGATCTCTGCTGGTCTCTCCTTCCTGGGCCTCCACTTCCTCTTAAGGCTCCATAGGCCCAGCTTCTTCCTGATCTCAACTATAGGTTGGTATAGGG
>PVKH010050502.1:0-10004 GCA_004027955.1 Chaetophractus vellerosus
ACGTGCCCTCCAGGCAAATGCAGTGAGACAGCCAAAGGAGTGTAGGACACTATAGTGACTGACAGTCTGGGATAAAGGCCTGCCTGCTTCAGATACCCTGGAGAGAGAGGTTTGTCTCCTGGGAAACAGAGGGGAAAACCAAATTCCTGTAAACAGTGGAACTTCAAAACAACTAACAAGCAAAAGCCCAGGACAAGACAGAGGCCCAGTAAGACAGGGAAACCCTTGCACAGTACATTCACCTTGAGGAGACCTTTCTGATAGGAGGCCAAAGCGCAAGAAAATCTGTGCTATCACCAGCTGGTTACAAAATCAAGAAACACACATCACAGGGAGTAAATCCCAGAGTTAACATTTAAAAATATTAAAATATACAGAGTGCAAAAAAGAGTACAAAGAAACAGGAAATGACAGCCCATCCAAAGGAAGAGGATAAAAATACAAAAAAATACCAAGGAAGACAAGAATGTGGACATACTGAACAAAACCTTTAAAAAATGATCTTAAAAATGCTCAAAGAGATGAAGGAAAGTAGAGCAAATGAACTACAGAGTATCAAGAAAACAATGAATGAACAATAAGAGAGTCTAAGTAAAGAAATAGAAATTTTTAAAAAGGAACCAAACAGAACTATTGGGGTTGAAAACCACTACAACTGAAATGAAAAATGCCCAGGAGGGTTTCACAAGCAGATTGGAGCTGGCAGAAGAGTGAATCAGTGAATGTGAAGACAAGACATTTGAAAGGAGTCAGGCCAGGAGCAAAGAGAAAAAAGAAATATTAAAAGCAAAAAATAGCCTAACACAGCTATGGAAACCATCAAGGGTAATGATAAATCTAGCTTTCTGGATATACAATGAAAAAAGATATAAGTGGTAACAAGTACAAAAAATAGTGGGGGATACTAGCGTATAGGAAAAGTATATTTGCATCCTATTGAAATTAAGTTGGTATATAATTATTATATATTTAGGATGTCACGTTTTAATCCTATGGTAACCACAAGGAAAACAGATGAAAAATATATCCATAAGAAATGAGAAGGCACTCAATAGGCTACCACACAAGAAAGCAAATATATAGAAAAGTAGGCATTAATAGAAGCAAGGGATTGAAAAAAGGGCAAAAGACTTACAAAGACTAAACAGCAAAAGGTCAGAAGACCTGTATTATCAGTAGTGACTTTAAATGTAAATTGGCTAAATTCTCCAGTCAAAAGGCAGAGCTTGGCAGGATGGATAAGAAAGTATGAACCACTGTATGGTCTCTGCAGAAGACTCACCTTAAAGATACAAGAAGGTTGCCAGTAAAAGGATGGGAAAAAATATACCATGCAATTAGTAACCATTAGAACTGGGATGGCTATACTAATCAGATAAAATAGACTTTAAGTCAAAAACAGGAGGGAAAAAGGCGGTCATTACATACTGATAAAGGGCACAATTAAACAGGAAGATGTCAGAAGTATAAATATATATGCACCAAGCAGCAGAGCCCCAAAATATATGAAGCAAATACTGACAGAATTCAAGAAAGAGAATCACAGTTCTACATTAATATTAGGAGATTTTAACACACCACTCTCAATAATAGATACAACATCTAGTCAGAATATCAATAAGGAAGCACAGGAATTGAATGATACACTAAACCAACTAGACCTAACAGATATATATAGCACAGTGCACCCAACTAAAACAGAATACACATACTTCTCAATTGCACATTGATCATTCTCTAGGACAGACTATAAACTGGGTCACAAAACAAGTCTCAATAAATTTTAAAATATTGTAGCCATACACACTATATTCTCCAACCACAAAAGAATGAAGCTAAAAATAAACAGAGGAAAGGTAAAACTCATAATTATATGGAAATTAAACAACATTTGCTTGAACAACCAATGGATTAGAGGTAATCAGATACAACATTAGGAAATATCTTAAGGCAAATGAAAATGAAGATATGAAACTTATGGCATGCAGTGCAGGCACTGCTGAGAGGGAAATTTATAGCTCTAAATGCATACATTAAAAAAGAAGATTTCAAATCAGAGACCTAACCTCAGCACTAGAAAAAGAAGAGCAAACTAGATACAAAGAGAGCAGAATTAAGGAAATAACAAGGATTAGAGCAGAGATAAATGAAATAGGAAAAAAAAAAAAGAGAGAGAATTAACAAAACCAAAAGCTGGTTTTTTGAAAAGAACAAATTAGCTAGACTGACAGAGGGAGAATGAGAATACAAATAACAAAAACTAGAAATGAAAAGGGAGGCATTACTACTGACCCGGTTTAAATAAAACGGACAATAAATGGATACTATGAACAACTCTGTGAATAAATTAGATAACCTAGATGAAATGGACAAATTCTTAGAAACACAAAAACTACCTAATTAATTCAAGAAGAAATAGAAGATCTCAACAAATCAATTGCTAGTAAAGTGACTAAACCAGTAATCAAAAACCTCCCAACAAAGAAAAGCCCAGGACCAGATGGCTTCACAGGGGAATTGTATAAAACATTCCGAGGAGATTTAACTCCAATTCTGCTCAAATTCTTCCAAAATAATTGAAAGGAGGGAACAATCCCTAACTCATTCTATAAGGCCAACATCACCCTCATACCAAGGCTGGATAAAGATACCACAAGAAAAGAAAACTACAGACCGATATCTCTTATGAATATAGATGCAAAATCCTCAACAAAATAAGAGCAAAGCAAATCCAACAGCACATTAAAATAATTGTATACCATGGGTGGAATTTATCCCTCGTGTTCAAGGTTAGTTAGACGTAAGAAAATCAGTTAATATAATACACCACATTAACAGAATGAAGGAAAAATCCACACTATGATCTCAATTGATGCAGAAAAGGCATTTGTCAAAATACAGCACCCTTTCTTGATAAAAATATTAAGCAACACTATGAATAGGAGGAAACTTCCTCAACATGATAAAAGGCATATATGAAAAACCCACAGCTACAATCATACTTAATGGTCAAAGACTGAAAGCTTTCCTTCTAAAATCAGAAACAAGACAAGGATGCCCACAGTAAATAGTTATTCAACATTGTACTGGAAGTTCTTGCCAGAACAATTAGGCAAGAAAAAGAAATAAAAGGCATTAAAATTGGAAAGCAATAAGTAAAACTTTTGCTATTTACAGATGACATGATCCTGTATACAGAAAATCAAGAAAAATCCACAATAAAACTCCTAGAGATAATAAATTCAGCAAAGTGGTGGGGTACAAGAGCAACACCCAAAAACCAGTAGTGTCTCTATACACAAGCAAGGAATAACTGGAAGAAACAATCAAGAAAAAAAAAAATCCATTCACAATAGTAGAATAAATCTAATCAAGGATATAAAGGACTTGTACAGAAAAAACTACAAATTGTTGCAAAAAGAAATTAAAGAAGACCTAAATAAATGGAAAGATATTCTGTGTTCATGAAATGGAAGACTAAATACCATTAAGATGTCAATACTACCCAAAACAATTTATAGTCAATGCAACCCAATCAAAATCCCAATAACCTTCTTTGCAGAAATGGAAAAGCCAAACATCAAATTTATATGGAAGGGTAAGGGATAGCTAAAGTTATCTTGAAAAATAAAAATGAACTTGGAGGACTCACACTTACCAATCTTAAAACTTTTTACAAAGCCTCAGTAATCAATAGAGCATGGTACTGGCACAAAGAAAGACATACAGACCACTCAATTGGGAAAGAATAGCCCCTTCAACAAATGATGCTGGGAAAACTGGATCTCCATTCGCAAAAAAAAAAAAAAAAAAAAAAAAAAAAAAAAAAAAAAAAAAAAAAGAAAGAAAGAAAGGAAAGAGAAGAAAGAAAAGAAAAGAAAGAAAAAGAATCCCTACCTCACACCACATACAAAAATCAATTCAAAATGGATCAAAAATCTAAATATAAGGGGTTAGAACTATCAAACTCCTGGAAGAAAATGTAGAGAAGCATCTTCAAGACCCTGTGTTAGGCAATGGTTTCTTAGACTTTACCACCAAAGCACAAGCCACAAAAGAAAAAAATAGATAATGGTACCTCATCAAAATAAAAAATAAAAAAAACTTTGTTCCTCAAAAAACTTAACCATGAAAGTAAAAACACAACCTACAAAATGGGAGAAAATATTTGGAAATCACATATTTGATAAACTATTAATATCCAGTATATATAAAGAAATCCTTCAATTTAACACCAAAAGGCAAGCAACACAATTTAAAAATGGGCTAAAGACTTGAACAGACATCTCTTCAAAGAAGATATACAAATGTCCAGAAAGCACATGAAAAGATGCCCAACACCATTAGCCATTAGGAAAATGCAAATCAAAACCACAATGAGATACCATTTCATGCCCATTAGAATGGCTGCTATTTAAAAATAAATAAATAGATGTTGGAGAGAACACAGAGAAATAGGAATAGTCATTCATTGCTAGTCGCAATATAAAATGGTACATCTGCTATGGAAGACATTTTGGCAGTTCCTCAGAAAGCTAAGTATAAAACTATCACATGACGTCGCAATCACACTACTAGGAATTGAAGGCAGGGGCTCAAACAGGTATTTGTACACCAATGTTCATAGCGACATTATTCACAACTGCCAAAAGATGGATGCAACCCAAGTGTCCATCAACTGATGAATAGATAAATAAAATGTGGCATATACATACAATGGAATATTAATCACCCATTAAAAAGAATGAAGTCCTGGTACATGAGACAATATGGCTGAACCTTGAAGACATCATGTTGGTTTATTTCACTCAACATGATTTGTATGATCTTAGTGATTTGAAACAATTAAAACAGGCAAACTAATAACAGTCAGAATCTAGAATAACAGATTTACCTGGGGATGGGGTGGGGATAGGGAATGGGAAGTGAAGGCTTAAAATGTACAAGGTTCCTATTTGGAATGATGGTAATGGATGGTGGTGACAGTTAACACAACACTATAAACACAACTAACAGTACTGACATATACATCTGAATATGATTAAATGGGGAAATGTTAGATTGTGTTTATGGTAACAGAATCAACATTTTAAAAAAAAAAAATCCATGGGAACTACACCACACAAGCAGTGAACCCTAAGTTAAACCATGGACTTTAATAGTACATATATAAAAATGTTCTATTATCAATCTTAACATATGTTCCACACCAACGCACAGTGTTGATGGTGGGTGGTATATGGGAATCCTGAATTTTATGCATGATTGTTCTGTAAACCCACAACTTCTCTAATAAAGAAATTTTAAAACTATAAAATGTCTATAGCATGAGAAATGCTTTTCATACAGTGTAAATTTTTTTTTTTAAAAAAGAGCTGCATATAAAAATGTGCAGATAACTAAAACCTTTTTTTAATGCACAGGAGAATATAAAAAGGAAAAACAATAAAACGATGACTAAGGTTGGCTAAGATGATATAAACTTTGATCTTTTCCCACTATATTGCAAATGTTTTATTACGTGGTTTCATTACTTCTATTATTTTATTAGTTTTACATTTTAAAATGGGGGAAGATTCACAGAGCATTTGCAAATATAAAATACAAGAACAGAAATTTTAGTGTTCTTTGATATTATTCTTTTCCAAAAAATAAAAGTAGTAAGACAATTAGGATATCTCAGATAATTTCCTCTATTTTTTTTTTTTAAGATTTATTTATTTTATTACATATCTCCCCTTCCCCCTCGCTGCGGCGACGCACCGAGACTGGTCACTGCGCAGGCGCGGCTTTCCCCGCTTGTGGGCGGCTTCTGCTTCCATTCACAGCCGGCTTTCAGTTCGCGAGTGGCTGGCTGCGCTCCATTTGTGGGCAACCTGCCCTGCCTGTGGCGGCTTTTGCCCTGTCCGTGGCAGCTTTTTGCCCTGCCCACAGCGGCTCTGGCCCGCCCATGGCGGCTTGACCTTCTCAAGGCGGTCTGCCCACTAGGAGAGGTCCCCGGGAACCGAACCCGGGGCCTCCCATGTGGTATGCCGGCGCCCAATCCACTGGGCTATCGAGCCGGCCCCCAGATAATTTCCTCTAAATGGTCCAAGTTCCATTTTATAGAGAGGTTGCAAAAATATATATAATTGTGATTGAAACAAAAAGCATTAATAAATGTATATGTACATACTTAAACATACAAACTGAGCCAAAATTTACAATAGCAAAAAACACTGATAAAATATTTAAGACTCCAAACATGTCAGCTTTACTACTGAAAAAAGCACTTCCCTTTTCATTCAGAAATATAAATATCTCAAATAATTCTAATCATATTTCTTACGTATTTCCATTTTTATTCATCTTAAGAAAACTTCCTTATTACAATATTTTGTAAGATCTCTTAACAAAAAGATGTATTTAAAAAAAAGAACTAAAATTTTCATTTAAAAGGATCTTTTATTTTATAGTAACAAAGGGAAGAGTATTATCATTATCGAAAATTCTAAAAAGGTTCCAAAATCCACTCAGCTGAGGTTCTACAATGTGCCAGGCACAATCCCAGGTGACGGAGATACAAAGGCAAAAAAGATAGACATAATCTCAGCTCTCACAGCATTAGGAGGAGAGAAACAACACTTGGACACAGAGGACACAGAATATGTTATCAGACAGTGATTAATGCTATATAGAAAATATGATGAATGACATGATAGTGCTTGAGGTGGGCACAGCGGAGGGACATGCTGGTACTTTAGTCAAGGCAAGTCTCTGAGGAGATGATATCTGAGCTGAAATCTGATTATTACCAAACTAATCATGTGAATACCCAGGGAAGGTTTCAGAGAGAGGGACTGGGGCAAGTGAAAGAGGTTCAGAGGTGGGAATGAATTCAATGAGTCGCTATGCCTAGTGAGTGAGATGGAGAATGGTTAGAGATGAAGTCAGAGTTGCTGGCGGGGCCCAGTTCTTTTAGAGCCTTAAAATTTATTTCAGAAGTTATTTTATTCTCAGTGCAACAGGGGAACCATTTGAGTTTTAAGCAGAGATTTTTTTCATTATCTGATTTGAGCTACAGCCTTTCTTTTCAAGTTTGTTCACTGGTAAAATCTGGCATCCTAAATGCTTAGCAAAATCTATGCTAAAGGAAGAACCACTTATGACATGTGACTCTTCTCAATCTGAAAAATTAACTTCATAAGATAAAAATCATATTTAATAATATTCTGAATCTTAATGTCTCCCCTACTAGATTGACAGCTCCTGAGAAGCGGCAGAGATTGTATCTTGTTTAGGTTCTTGTACAAGTATACAAAAAGCTGTGCTTGAGGTGCTTGAGGAAGTTTACAGGGAAGGAACTAATGATCTATAAATCAGGATAATCACAAACCACCACTCTAGTAAGCAGAATAGGGCTATTCAAAGCCAAAGATACTTCAGTAAAAGGTTAAAATATTTTTGAGTTAACAGGTGGGCTTACCCAAAGCACCTGACAAGTCTCCAAGTCATCTAAACCAATTCTAGCCAACCATAAGATGCACATTTATTACAATAGATTTTGAGAATTTATTCTTTTGGTTATTATATAAAACTATGGTTAACACAAAATTCTCATTTACTGGATGTTTCAAACTTCAGTTTGATGATCTAAATTGGTTAATACCATTGTAACTTAGGTTTTCAATTACTTATGGTCAAAAACCATTTTAATTGAACTAAATGTTATATAAGATAAATCCTCCAAGAGGGGATGAAGCATTTAAACTCTCTAGAACTGCCATATTTGCTTCTAAAATCAGGTCTTAGAACAATACCAGAGAAAGAGCTTACCACCCATATGCAGTACCCAAAGGAAGTGATGGTACATCACTAAAACAACCAATGAACATCTGTCTAGCACTGTACACTTTTGAAAAGGCATCACATATAAAAAACACTATTTGATAACTGAAATGTATGCAGATCTTTTTATAGCTGTCAAAGGGCTTTCCTCATACATTATATGCCACTTCATACTCAAAACCATCTTTTAAGTTAAGCAAGCCAAGTATTATAACCTCATTACAAATCATGAAACTGAGGCTCAGAAAGCTTAAGCAATTTGCCAAAGTTCATACAGCTGTTAAATAGCAAAGTAGAAAGTACACTTTGGGGTGACTGACACTCTCATCTGCCTTTCTTCCCCATGCCTGATCTCAGAGAGCAAACCAATTTGGATCTTCTGCAGGCAACGTGGCCTTTTAAAAAGAAATCATTTGATGACATCCCAGACAAAAAAACCTTTCTTGATAGTGGCCCAGGAGAAAGTTGCTTCATTTTCTGACACACATTTTAGGAAACCCAGAGTTCTTAACCCAAATGGCAAATGAATAGTTAAAAAGGTAAACCTCCTACTGAACTAAAAACTCAGACTATTTTTAAAGAATTTATTTTAAAAATTCAAAGGCAAGTGTGATAAAGAAATATCAAAGGCAGACCTTTCAGGAGGTCCCCCTTCTTTCTGCTTACATCAAGCAAGACAATATCTCAATTATCCAGAATGACAATACCAATTATACTAACTTATTATTTTAACAAATGATGGCTCCTTTTAAGCATCAATACTTTCTAATAAAATGTTTCTAGAATTTACTTAAAAGTTCTCAAACTTCTCAAAATATAGATTTGTGTCTATAAATCATTAATAATTGCACTTTATATAAAATGTAGTGGCTAACATGTTTTGATTTCTTACCATGTGCCGAACACTGGAATAAATAAATAAATATATAAATATATATATATATACACACACACACACACATATATATATATCATCTCACTGAATTATCTTAACCCTCTGATGTATGTAAAACTTTATTTTATAAATTTGAGAATGGATGCACTGAGCAATAGTTAATAAATCAGAAAGTAACAAAACTGGGATCTGAAGCTAGAAAATCTAACCACTACATTATACTGCTTCCCTATGCAATCTCTTTCTGAGCCTCCTCTCTCAGCCTCAGCTGTTCTGCTTTCTCCCTGAGCCAAGCTGTGGGCAATCAGGCATATGGCTAGTCTCTTCAGTCTTGAGCTGCTCTGTGGGCTTCGTGCCTCAGCTTTAGCTTGAGGACTCTCTCTCACATGGTCAGGTAAAGCTCCCTTTTTCCATGTCTTCTTTCTCTGTGTGTCTCCATTTATGTAAGGATCCAGTAAAGGGTGGAGACCCAACCTGAGTCACACTTCACTGACATAGTCCAATCAAAAGCCATCTAATCAAGTGATCTAATCAAGGTACCTTAAGCAATCAGAGGGTCTAAGCCACAGGAATTGATTAGTTCAAAAACAATCTATTTTTGGGATTCACCAAATTAAAGCTGTCACAAGGCTACATACATTTTAGACATATAAATGTGGTCTTGCTGGAGCAAACTAAAATGTGGCACTGCTACTATGCTGTCAAATCAGATATACAAAGACAAAGAGAGGGAAGAAGGTTGCTGGCTGGTACACTGGATTGTTCAAACAAACCATAATAGCATAATAACCCTTCTCCTTGGGCTCACTAACTAAGAGCTAGTAGAAGTTTGAAGTGACAGCTAATACAAGATAGGGTTTGTAGTTTTAAGGCAACTTATGGAAGAGGAACTAAAGTATAAGGCAGATGCCCTCGTTTTAGATATGTATGCCAACCCAAGGCTGTTTGCACATGCTCTCTAGCAAGTGAGCAGAGGGAACTGACTCCATCTTTTGGTGATGAGTCCAATGGACAAACTTATGTACCAAAAACCACTGTTATAAGAGAACCTAATCACACTGCTTACTGCGAGGAAGAATCTTCAATGGATTAAAATAAAAGCACACAAGGGAGGGTGAAATGGAGGTGATCATACAAAATGTATTTTATATGCCTTGAAAATAGAAGGAAAGCTGTCAAACCCAAAACAAAGTTTAGAATGTTCCATTCTTATTATAGCATCTATATCAGCACTGCTGGAATTCTATCACACCATTGTAACTGCCAGTCCCAAACATTTTTC
>PVKH010050516.1:0-10195 GCA_004027955.1 Chaetophractus vellerosus
ATTTATTTATTTATTTATTTATTTATTTATTTTTAACTGAGGAACTTTATTTTCAAATGAATCTTATTTGAAAGCCTGCTATGTAAATAAAAGCAGAGCTTCTCTGGTTTAAATGGCTCTACTTGTTTGGTCTCCTTCTTCCTATTGCTAGTTCTGTGGCACCATTTCCCTTGTAGGTAATTCCTTACACTTATAAGTGTATAGTACTTAATACTTTCTGTAGTTCTTTATAATTTTATTCATTATCTCATCCAAGACAGCCATCATTTCTTCCTCATTCCTGGACCTTAATTTCTTCATCTTAAAGCAAGGAAGTTGATCTAGATCAGCAGTTCTCAGTAGTAAAGGGACTTTTCCATTTATTCATGGTTCAAGATTCTTACACATGTCCACAGCCAGCTCACAATTGGTAAGCCTTTGTTTATTCATAGGAGTGTGTTTGAAAAGGGGAATAAGAACCATGAAATATAAATACTTTCTAATTTTTTTGATGAAAATTTTCAAATATACAACAAAGGCGAAATAATATTATAGTGAATGCCTTTATACACACCACCTAAATTCTACCATTATTATTTTACTGTATGTGTTTTATTTGATGTCTTTCCACCTATACGATACTCTTTTTTAAAAAAAGTCTAAGATTCTCTGTGAAGTCACTGATTATGGTTGATTCTGATAGGTCTTTAACAATGAAGCTTCAGAGGCTAGTTTAGTATTTATCTTACCTTATCTAGACAAGCTAGCTCTTAATTTACCCCTCTTCCAGGCCACGTCCCACCCCCACCACTCTACATTTTTCCAACAACATAGCAAGGCACAGCTTGGATATGAAGAAAAAAAGAAATTAAGCATTTCTCATAGGAAAGGAAGAGGATAAATTGTATTGACTTTTGACATACCTAACAGTTTGGGAAACTCTCTAATGTAAAATATCCTTATGATTTAGACAACTTATGTTTTGTACCTTGGAACCTGACTGCTTAGTGGCTTTTTCTTCTTTGTTCTTGATTTTATAGAGGTCCAGTGAAGCCTCATTGGGTTTAAAACAAATGTCATCTGCTTTGAAATTTCAGGAGGGGGTTCCTGAGGAGACTGATGACTTTGGGGAGTTTCGGATGAGGGTATCTGACCTAGTGAAGGACTTGATTTTCCTTATAGGGTCTATGGAGTGTTTTGCTCAGGTAAGCCCGTTTGGAGATTCTTGCCAGTCTTACTGATCACCTTAGTTGTGTTTACTTTTGTGTCTTCTCTAAATGACCCATCTTGTTTCTTCAAACTCAGTGGCTAAATGGGATAATAGACATGTAAGTGCCTAGCACACTGCCTGGCATATAGGAGCTATGTTTTTAGTGTTTTACAAGCAAAATTGCATTCTATAGATGGTTAAGTTGTGGTTCACTCTATTTGGCTAATGAGAGCTGTTGTACTTGTGCAACTGGAATAGACAATCATAGAGAAGCATTAAAGACCCAAGGATACTTATAGGGAATTTGGATCTAGCCAGGAAATAGAGACAACTTTTCCTGCTTTAAATAATTATATATTAACTCCAGGCAACTCTTTTAGTTATTTGGCATTTCCTTTGTCTACACTTATGGTTTGATTGCTGTGCCGTTTCATCCCAGAGGTGACTATACTAGAATAGAAGATTCATAGTCTTGTGATTATCCTTGACAATCAGTGAGTAACATTTTACCTTGTAAGGCCATGTGGTTGCAATCAATACCATTCCACATCATTTAATATTAGCATAACTTCAGGTGGTTTTCATATTGCTGGATCATGCTCTAATGAACTGAAATATTAGTTTGAATGCTTTATCATAGCAGGACCAAACTTACTTAATTTTTATTTTATTTTTTGTAACTCAGCCATTTTGTGTATATTTGGGCATAATCCGGTCTAGAAAGTGTATTATAACTATTTTTCACTGTATTAAGCAAAGTACGTTTATTGACCCACCTACAAAGGATTGGGGATTTTAAAAGAAAGCAGATGCAGTGAGATCTCTGGATCACAAGGTAGATGACGTCTGCTTTCACTGGGTCTGTGGCTTTCAACAGACTTTTGATCTTTTCCAGATCTTGCTATGAATTTATATAAATTATCAGTGTCCATGATGTGTTCTGTGGACCACTAGCCCCATGAGATGTTCTTTGCCAAAAATAAAGAAACAAACTGAAAAAACAGTTCTATCAATTAAAATTGGGAAATGATTTAAATAGTATAGTAAAGGCTATATGAAGGCCTAAGTAAGAGAGTTCAATTTTGTCCTGTCTACCAAGTGTCCATTATTTGACTGTAGAAATCTTATTTATTTTTTTTTTTTTTTTTTTTTTTTTAAGATTTATTTATTTTATTACATATCTCCCCTTCCCCCCCGTTGTGGGGACTCGCCGAGACTTGGTCACTGCGCAGGCGCGGCCCTCCCCGCCCGTGGGCGGATTCTGCCTCCATCACGGCCGGCTCCAGCCCGCGGGTGGCCGGCTGCGCTCGATTTGCAGGCGACCTGCCCTGCCCGTGGGGGCCCCCGCCCATCCGTGGCAGCTTCTCGCCCTGCCCACGGCGGCTCCGGCCCGCCCATGGCGGCCCCCATTCTCAAGGCGGTCTGCCCGCTAGGAGAGGTCCCCGGGAACCGAACCCAGGGCCTCCCATGTGGTTTCCCAGCGAGCCCCCCATCCACTGAGCTATCTAGCCGGGCCCGAAATCTTATTTAGATTAATCCCTAGTCACATTCCACAGTTGAAAATACGGGAAATTCTGGACTAGAATATTTTGCAAGGCCTGCCTCCCTACACCCCACCTTTAATTCTGTTTTGACATGGTATTGTAATAGGTGCTTTAAACAGCTGCTTTTTTAGGGTATTAATCTATGCTGCCAGTGCTGATGTGGACAAATAGTTAGGTAGAAATGTAAAGCCAACACATATAAAGAGGATTTACATTGTTTATCAATTTTAAGTGTGTTTATGTAGTCATCTTTGATTCTCAGGACCAGGAAAAGACACTTGTATAATATGTTTTGTTTTTTCCATAATGATCATTTTCTGGGGGCAGATGATAATATATGCTTGGGGAGCTAAGTGGGTTTATACCAAATACTAATAAAATATTAGTCACTTCTAGTTAGTGAGAAAGCGAAAAATGGAAATTTCCCCTGGCTCTGAGAGATGTAGAAACAAGGGGCTGGATTTATTTTAACTAACAGGATTTTTTGTTTTGTTTGTTTTTGGACTTCTCTTTTCCTTTTAATGGATCCATAATCCACCTCTTCTTCTCTAGTTATATTCTACTCTGAAAGAAGGCAACCCACCCTGGGAGGTGACAGAAGCGGTTCTCTTTATCATGGCTGCTATAGCAAAGAGTGTTGATCCGTGAGTGTCTAATAAGTCTTTTGCTGGAAACTCTAAATATTGAGAGGAAGGAAAATTATACACTTTTTTTTATGATATATATTTGGAAACTCTTTGGACTTCTTTAGTACTATCAAGTTTTCTTCTAGAGTCTAAATCAGAGTAGCCTACATTGCTAATATCCATGTTTAAACTACATTTCCAAGAGTTAAAATTATTTTACCCTTGAGACTAGGAATAGAATGCAATTTATTTTCCAAATGAGCTTCCCTTGTGAAAGTTTGGCATAGTCACAAATTTGTTAGATTGTTAAATTGTTGGTACTTGTTTAAAAGCAATTTAATAGGCACTAGTTTGACTGTTACCTGTCATTGTTCTTTTTTCTGTCTTAGAGAATCATTTGTGAGTTTCAGAGAGAAGCGAGGCATAGGCTCTGTTTCACCTGAAAGAGTAGCAAAATCAAAAGAGCAATGATTATTTTTGTTAATGCCACTGGAAATTTTTTAATTATTAGAATTTTATTTTTAATTGTTCACATAGAAATTCTATTTATTATCTTAGCATGAGTCCCTAAAGACAGAATATAATTTGTGCCATGAATTTATAAGTTGATATTACTCTCTGTCACGTTACCCTGTGTTATGATCAGACACCTGCATTTGAGCTCTCTATCCAGGGTCCAGATTGGAGAGGTGGTTAAGGCAGATATTTATAAAAGTTCAAACAGAAAGAAGGAAAATAAAGTTCAGTGTTTCTTAGCTGCCTTTTCAGGACCTAGTCAATAAACTCTTACATTATTTCTGATTTCAGTAAATATTCAAGGAGATGTAGTAGGCTTATTTTTCTTTATTAAGAAGTCCTAATCCTTAATTACATAACATACTATTTGCTTTCAAATCTATTTCATCAGCTTTTGGAACCTACCATGACAATCCAAAGATTATTAAAACCACTAATATTCTAATCAATATGTGTTGGTGTGAAAAAAGATAGGTAGATAATTTCAATAGTTAGCTTAATGTCCCTAAGAAACATAAGGCATAAACGAGAGAAGATTTTATATTGTTTTTTATTTATCCACATTTCAAGCCAACTGCATGATTACAAATTTTAGGGCATATAAAGACTCATTAGCCTTAGTTTACCAGCAGGGGTTGCTCTTGTTCTAATCCAGGATATTATTTACATTTGAAACAGCTTTAATTTTTTATTAAATTCGACCACTTTGGGTACATCCTCTACTCTGATCTAAAGAGGTAGGGAGAGAAAAGGAAAGGGAAAAATTAATTTCATATAGCTGTGGAAAGTGTCCGGTTAACTACTCTTCCCTCATCATCCAAATTGGGCTACCTTTACCTATTCTTGCAGCTCATTTCTTGCTTCTTGAGGTAGTGAGGAAATTTAGCTGGTCAGTTCCTACTTCCATGGTCTCTTAAGTTTATCGGATCCAGCTTTAGAAGAAGTCTTTTGGGGAATAACAGCTAATAGAAAATGGTTTATGAGAATTATTCATTTAGCCATTCAGCAATATTTTTTGAGTGCCCACTATGTGCCAGGCACTGTTCTAGGTACTACAGATTAAGAAATAATTATAAATTAGATTCTTTCAAAAAAGACATTCATCAACAGTAAATGCCTGCCTCTCCAATTTGAAGAGCCTCTATTTAATAGCATGATGTGGCTTTAGACATTTTACTGGCATTCAGAATAATAAGGAGCAATGTTTCTCCTAGATAAGTGTTCTCTTTCATTGCTTTCCTCTTTTTAAGGATTTGAAAAACTCTTGAGCACTTTTATCTGAATGGTAATTTATTTAGAAGGAAGCCCTTTAGCACTAATATATGTCATTACAGCTTGTTATTTGGCCAGAGCATAATCTCTTGAATCAGTAACAGTGAGTACTTGTCTTCTGTACTTAGGGAGAACAATCCAACACTTGTGGAGGTCCTAGAAGGAGTTGTCCGTCTCCCAGAAACTGTACATACAGCTGTGCGATACACCAGCATTGAATTGGTTGGAGAGATGAGTGAAGTAGTTGATCGAAATCCTCAGTTCCTTGGTATGTGTGAACTCCACTTTGCTGCTGCTGCTTCTGATTTTCTTCTTCCTTTCTTCCTCTCTGCTCTCTTGCTTTTTTCCTTCTTTTATTGGCAAGTAGAATATTGGTAGACACTGAAAGTAAATACTACATTTTAAGTTATTGCTTAGTTAATGCAACATTTTCAATCAGATCTAGGGAAAGAACCTTTGAAAGATAATATCTCCACATAGGGAAACAGTTTGCTCCTAGTTCTCTGCTTAACCATGAACATTTCTGTCTTTGTGAGCCTTCAGCGTATGCTCAAACTAGCAGACTTTCATATAGTTCTCACCTAGAAGCTACTATTAGGTTAAAGCAAAGGAGAGGGTTTTTCAGTATTAAATTTATGCTCCATTTAAAAACTAAGAATTATCATTTGAAACTAAGTACAAATTAAAATGAAGAGTGTTGTTATATAACCTTGGCTTCCCTTATGACTTGAAAAAAATAAAAATCACATAAAATAGCAATTATAGAATTGAAAGTAAAGTTAGAAACCATTTATTCTAATCTCAGTGTGTTGCAGATAAGGAAACTAAGACCCAAAGAGACTAAATAATTTATCCAGGTTAATATATATTGAGCCTCTGACATTCAAGAAAGATTCATTCTGAGAATTTTAAGAATCCCCAAATTTGTGAACAGTTTATATCATTAAGCATGATGTGTTTTCTGTGCATATCTGCAATACTACCTTTTCAACTTGATTTTATTTTACTTATGATGTTTTTTTCAGTCACTGAAACCCTTGCTAAAAAGTGATGTGTTCCTTTTCTCATTTCTATATACAGAGCATATGATAGACACACTACATCATAGCTGAGTCACTTTTAAGTTCAACATATTTTCAAATTTCTTCATAATGCCTATTTTCTAATTCTTAGATTTTTTTCCACTTCTCTTATCTGCTTCAACATTTGACTTTCTTTTCTGAACCATTTAATATTTCAGATCGTGGCCAGGAACCAGCAAAGCTAGTGTGAAATGCATACTGTAATTGAATTATCATTCAATACCACCTTCAGTATCTAAGTCAGATTTGTGCCTCGGTGGAAAGACAAATTGCTACATTTCCTTGACTTTCACTTCCACTTGGAATAGTCAGAACCACAGATATTCATTTTTAGGATCACAAGAGTCTAAGTTCTGGATTTTAGGCTAAATTGTCATTGTTCTTCCCCTCCTCTCCTTGGGGTATGTTGTTATTGGTCATTGGACTAGAAATTGAGATAACTGTTTTAAATGGGCCTTAAGACATCTAGTCTTCTGATTCCTTCAATTGTTTCATGGTTTGCTATAATGTTACTTAAAAGTACTCATAAAGTGCTCTTTAAGCATATACGGTTTTTCTTAGAATTTTTCAATAGGAAAACATTCTGTTTTTTATAAAGGAAGTTTAAAAGATAAGTAGAATTTACTCCATAGAAATTGACCTTGATAATGAACTTTCTTGGAACACATATTTAGTAAAAGTAAAAGCTCAATTATTTCATGTAAAAGTGCTAAAGATTCCTTTGTAACTATATAGTCCTTTGTTATTTGAAGCAAGTACAAAAGTGTTAGCTTTACGTAACTATCGTTGTTCTGATTAATGTAGGCTGTTTTTATCAAGTGATTCATCTCTGAGTACAATGGTAACTCTGAGCTTTGCATTCTTTCTTATTTACCCTATTCTTAATATGTGGATGGTCATATATGCCCTTAAGTCAGTGGTTTTCAAACTGTTCTGTGAAGTTCTAGGGTTGCAAGGAACAGTTGATTGCCTTGAGGGAAGAAGTGGAAAATGAACAGATAGGACTCAGGTCCTCCTGACACTGTATCAGTGAGGTCAACTCCATTTTTATATATTTTATATTTTGGGATTCTGAATCACTTTTCATTTTTTTAAAAAAGGTTCTTTTGCCTATATACATACAATTAAGGTACGTAAATGTCTACTTTAACAAACTAGAAGTTTTCAGATACGTGAATTTCAGATATGCGATCTCTACTGTATGGCTTTTATTCTCAGATCCTGTGTTGGGCTATTTGATGAAAGGCCTGTGTGAAAAGCCCCTGGCTTCTGCAGCAGCCAAAGCCATTCATAACATTTGTTCTGTCTGCCGAGATCACATGGCTCAGCACTTTAATGGACTCCTAGAAATTGCCCGTTCCCTTGATTCCTTCATGTTGTCTCCAGAAGCTGCTGTGGGCTTGCTAAAAGGTATTTATTTAAAATGTTAATCAATAACAGTCTTCTCTAAGCCGATTATTTGGGCCATCTTACATCAGTTATATCCCAATTTTTCAGTTGCACTGTACCTAGTGATGGTGAAGGGTGGCTTTTCCACTCAGAAGAGTGTCGACTATGTATACATGCATTCTTTTCTTAGAGTAATTTAAGGCTATATTGTTCATTCACACTGTTTGCAGTGTGTATATCACAGACTTAAATTTTGGGGAGAGATTAACACATTAGAATGAAACATAGTTTCTTTTTTTATTTAATTGGAGGAAGAATAAAAGATAAACCCTTTGCCATTCCAAAGAGACAAGTGGAAATTTAAAGGTGCATGGATCTGTGCCATAAGCAGAAGCCAAGTGCCCTGGTCTTTTAGTAATCTATAGTCATTACTGATCAACTTACACTTATTGGACTACCTGTTAAGAGGCAAACAGCCAGAGTAGTAGTGATAAGGCTCAGAGTAATAGAAGAACTAGAGATATTAAGGCTAGGAAAAAAAGACTTAGAAAAGAGGGATCATATTTTGGGAGTGATCAACTGGCAGTATATAAATTGTGAAAGAAAATACTTTCTAACCAAACTTTCTGAAAGCAGATTGGGATGTCCTGTGAGGTAATAAAATCTGTTTATAGCTGGTATTTTAGAGAGGATTTGGGCATATCAAATATAGGATTGGGTAATAGGACCTGTGCCATCTCTTCTGAGCCTCTCTGAGTGGCAGACAGCTTTGGCAAGATTGGATGATCTTGTGTGTGAACTGATTCTATTCTTTCTCGTTTCTGTGACCAGGCTCCTTGCTACCCAGTATGACTATATATATTCCACAGTACATTTTCTTTTTTAGCATGGGCTTCTGTTGTTTTTCTTCATAGGTGCAAATAATGAGGCACTAAATTGGAGTAAGAATAAAGTACTAAATTGGAGTCACATATTCTTGCTACTTAACTATGTACTGCTAATGGTCATGGTCACTTTCTAGTGAAATTTAACCTTGATACTGAAGTATCTTTAAACTATCAAAGAATGTGGCATCCACATTATCAGTAGTATGTCCTGGATGTAAAAAACTTTTTTTAGTAACAATCTTTTCTATAGGAATGAATCAAAAGGAAAAATCATATTGAAGTTAGGTCTCCTACCCCTTTCTGCCTCATAACAGTCTTAACTCATCCAATGGCTTATAGACTGCCAGAAAAAAATCGTTCTGTTTTCCATTCACACTGAAGGTTTAGAGATTAATTATTGTTTTATTCAGTAAAATTTGAGGAGATAACAAAAACATAATCAAGGAGGTTTTTTTTTACTTAGAAGGGACTATTACTCTTGTTCAGATTACTTATTACAGATAAACTGAGGCCCAAAGAGACTGCCTTAATAAACTCAGTATGTTATGGTAGGACCAGAATTAAATCAGCCCATTTTTCCTGAAAACATTATGTCAATATTTTTCACACTTTTCTGATAAGAACTGCCTAAGATACTTATCAAAAATAAAAGCTATCCTTGACCCACTGAATCAGAATCTCTGGAAGTTTGGGAAACGCTGCACTGTGCTATATAAAAAGAGCTTTGGTGTTAGCTTTGTGAAGGAATTTTAAAAAGGCCTTGAAGAATTAGAAGGGCAGACATGTTTTAAATATCTTTAAACTAATATGCTGTTGAGAAATAATTTAATATTAACATTAGTTGTAAATCTCAATGTGAAGGTCAATCTACAGTCTTCTGAACCATATAAAAACCAACCATAACTAACAATATAGTGTTAAAACAGTGTTCATAGTTTTAAACGAATGAAACCAGTCAGCTTCATCTGTTAACCTTATGACTTAGACCAATTAGTTACCTCAATTCAGCTTCTATTTTTCTCCATTTGTCTCTTCCTTTATTTTCAGGGACAGCACTTGTTCTAGCCAGATTACCTTTGGATAAGATTACTGAATGTCTTAGTGAATTATGTTCTGTTCAGGTTATGGCATTGAAAAAGGTGAGTCCAAATAAGTAAGGTATGGAACAAATACAAGATTATTTACATGTAAAATTAGTTATTTACAAATGTTCTTTTATCTACCTAGAGAATGAACTGAAAAGTTATTGAGTCTATCAAAATAGCTGCATACAAAGAATAAATATTCCAAAATCAATAGTTTTTCCACAATATTAGTTATAGCCAGTTAGAATATATAATGGAAAAATATCCCATTCAAATGAGCAACCAAAATCATAACCTACTATGTTTCCATAATAACTATTATAAAGATGTCGGGAAGTGACTGTGGCTCAATTGGTTGAGCTCCTGTTTACCATATGGGAAGCCTCAGATTCAATTCCCAGGGCCTCCTGGTGAAGGCAAGCTGTGCGGCAGTGAGCTGGCTCAGCAAGATGGTGCAACAAAGAGAGACAAGCAGACACAGAAAAACACAAAGCAAATGGACACAGAGAGCACAAGCAGCAAGGGGGGGGATAAATAAATAAATAAAAATAAATCTTTAAAAATAAACAAACTTCTACTTAAAAAAGATGTCAACATGTCTCAAG
>PVKH010050519.1:0-10000 GCA_004027955.1 Chaetophractus vellerosus
GTTCGCTGTCAAAGGACGAGCTGGGAAATTCTCTCCGAATGTTGAAATCAGTTCCCTTCTATAAGCAGTCAACTGAATGGATAACAGCGTCATCCATTCTTCATCCAATCTTGCTGATTGATGCAGATGCAATTAGCCCCAGGCTTGCTGGACCCAACAGCTGGGCACAATTACCTGGCCGAGTTGACACATTAGCCTAACCATCACAGCCTGTATACTCAGTTTGGCCTGTTTTGTGAGGCCCATGAACTAAGAGTGGCTTTTATATTTTCAAAGAGATGTAAAAAGACGAAAGGAGGAGCAATCGAACAGAGACCTCATTTGACCTTCAAAGCCCAAAGATATTTACTATCTGACCCTTTGCAGAAAAAGTCTGTGGGCCAATAGTTTCCCCAGGATAGCCCAGTACACACACTGCTTTTATTTTATTTTATTGCTTTTTAGACACTAATAACAACTTAGCATCTATTGAGAGCTAGTTATGTGTCAGCCCCTGTTCCAAGTAGTCATGTATAAATCCTTACAAAACACTATAAGTCGGTCCTATTATCCCCATTTTACACAGCTAGGAAGAGCTGGATTGGGGATTTGAACCCAGGAAGTCTGACCCCACAGCCCTGCATGCTCTTAAACACTATGTGGCATTGCCCCTCAAGAAGTTGATGCATGAGAGTTGTGAGAATTGCTCTTGAGGGAAGCTGGATTGTGTAGCAAGGGGTTAAGAGGGTCCTTGACTTCTCACCTCAGCTCTGGGCACTTCCTGCTGAGAGTTTTTGGCAAGTTATTTAACTGATCTCTGCCTTATCGATGGAATGGGGGTACCTACATCATGGGGAGTTTTAGTGATATGATGAATGAGGTATCTATGCACATACTTTGCACCCTGTAATTAGCATTAAATAAATACTACCATAGCAATTATTACTAGAAGAGCCCTAAAAATATCTCTTCTCTGCTTGGCTCTGTGATGCCTGAACTTTCCATTTGGAGTTATTATTCATGTTAGTCATCAGTATTCTCCTGCCTGGGGGCCAAATCTGGCCTACTACCTACCTGTTTTTGTAAATAAAGTTTTATTGGAACACAGCCACGCTTAATCATTTACTTCTTGTCTATGGCTGCTTTTAGCTACTATGACAGAGACATGTGGTCTGCAAAGCCTAAATTATTTACGATCTGGATCTTCAGAGAAAAAGGTTGCTGACTCCTATCTGGGCAAAAGCATTAAAGGTTTCTGCTAAAATGCAGAACTTCCTTGGAGTAGGGAAGAGGTGGGAGTTTGAGGACTGAGTGGAGGGAGGAAGAGAAGTGCTGCACATAAGTTGTTGAGGAAGGATAGATAACATGGGGGCAGTGAGATCACGTGATTTGACACCAGACAGGAGAAATTTCTGAGGCAGGCTCTGCCATCTTCCATCTGTGAGATATTGGATAAATCATTTAACCTATTTGCAAAAAAGAGCATGATTAAATGCTTCTGTTGAAAAGATGATTGTGAGACTTATGTGAGACAATGCGTGCAAAGAACATGACCTTTCAAGCATTAAATAATTACCTGTTTCTCCTCACCATCTCATTGTGAGCTATGTGTCATTTTAGCATCCTGGCTTGAAACAAGTGGATTTTAATAAAGGAAAGCGGGACAGGTGACACAAAGGGAAGGAAAATCATAATAGCTAACACTGGTTAGATGCTTGCAATGTACTAGGCTTTGTGCTGAGTAATTAACACTTGCTAACTTAATTACTCTTCATTAGAAACATTATGAAGAAAAAATTGCCTACTGAGGCTTAGAGAGGTTAAGTGGAATCTGGATTCAAACCCCGCTGCTTTTGTTGGAGAGCGCTGAAAACGCTGGTGCTTAGGTGTTGCACTACTAGCCAGGGGTTGAATGCGGCCAGGGGAGTTTCCGGGAGCAGAAGGGTAGCATGAAAACCCCGAGCACCTGGGGTTAGTACCGGAAAGTGTGAAATGCCAAAAGGTGGAGGGCATCTGAGAAGAGGAAATGGAGGGCCTCTGGGAAATGATCTTTAATGTGTATAATCTACTGGACTGGGGGAAATCCCAAGAGCTCTTTCACAGGCCGTTGGTAGGAGCTTGGCTCTCCATTTCCAATCACCCAATATGTTTGATCAGGGAAAGGAAATGCAGTCAGGTACAACCTTCTCTTCTTAAAAACCTTCAGTAATAATTAGACAATGTTTATCTTTATAAAATAAGATCTGTGATTGTCTCTCTTTTTAAAAAAAAAATATATTTTTTATTTATTACATAGCCCGCCCCCTTTTCTGCTTGTTCTCTTGTTCTTGCTGTGTTCATTTTTACGTTCTTCTGTGTCTGCTTGTCTCTTCCCTGCTGCGGCGATCCACCAAGTCAGCTCACTGTGGGCGGCTTGCCCTGCTTGCAGGGGCTTGCCCTGCCCGCAGCAGCTTGCCCTGCCTGCGGTGGCTTGCCTTCTCAAGGCGGTCTGTCCGCTTGAGGAGGCCCCAGGAACCAAACCTGGGGCCTCCTATGTGTTAAACTGGTGCCCTACCAATTGGGCTACAGCAGGCCCCTGGTTGTCTCTTTTTTAAAATATATATTTTAATTTTTTTTAAAGATACTTAGAGTACATAAATGTTACACAAAAATGGTAGGGATTCCCATATGCCCCCCCTCCCACACCTCCCACACCTCGCACAACCTCCCACATAAACATCCTTCATTAGTGTAGCACATCACCTGCAATGGATATACACATCCTGGGGCTTTGCCACTGAGCATGGACTGTAGAGTGGTTGTCTCTTGAAAGTAATCTTTTTGCAAACATGGTGGAAAACTTGTAATGGAGTTGAGAATTAATTAATGAAAGCTGTTTCTTAGGATGTCTGTCTTCATTGTAATTTCAATCTAACAGCTAAATAGATCCCCTCTATGTGCAGAACTAACTCTGCAGGGCAGGGAACATGAGATTGAGCAAAACCCTCTTCTCAGGTTACTTCCAACCTTTGTCATTAGAGGTAAAGAGAATGTCCCAATCAAACAGAACGTACACATGAAAGTGTAAGTGAAGATAGAGGAAAAAATATAGTTTCTTCAGTTAAAAGATAATTTTAATGGAGGATACAATAGTACTCTCATGAGACACAAGAATGTCTCAAAGGTTTTATTTCAATCCTTAATTTATGGGGGCACCATGAAATGTGACAACTAGTTCAAAGGCATATTTAAAGTAATGGACATATATGGTCAGATGAGGAATGCTGGGCAGAATTTTCATAAGGAGTCTATCCACAGGACAGTCATCATTTGTGTTCCACTGGAAACACCATTTTCATTTCTACGGACAGGTATCTACTCCAATTTACAGAGTGTGAAATAGCACCATGATGATGAAAGGCAGAGGTAATCCAGAAGGGTCTGCTCACGGGACACACACTAGTCTTTTTTTTTTCCATCTCAATTAAAAGTCTTTCACAATTTTTCCCGATGTTTTATTGTATATGTTGTCACTACATTGGATGGCTTTTTCAACTTTTCAGTTTAGCTGCTGGAAGGGGATATACTGACTTTTCTGGATGATGTCTTTAAGTCCTAATCTAAACTGTTATGTAATCCTTATTTTTCACAAAAATCTAGAAAAACTTTGTGACATTTCTCTACTCTTTGTACCATTTCTTTGAGAAGTTATTATAGTCTATAATGGCCATATTCTTTGGCTGATCAGCAGAAAACTAACCTACAGAACTCAAGAATTCAAAACACAGTTTTGACTATTAAAATACCATTATATATTTTTTTTAAAGGAAAAGAGTTTATCGACATAGTATTCCAACTTTCACTTCTCCATCAACAAAGTATCACTTCAAATATTTTCTTGAGTAATATGGACTGCAAGTAAATGAAGAAAAGATAAAATCAGTAAGAGAATATAATAAAAAGCTGATGAGGTTATGTTGGAGTAGTTTGATCATTATGGTAAGGAAACTTATTTTGCCCAACAATGGTGAATTATGTTATTAATATAGGTGGGTAAAGGACACCACTTAGTCACCATTTCGCCATGAAAAACCTTGGAGGAAGACAACAGTGACAATAAAGCGTCATTAGACTCCCCCTGTGATGGCTAAGCTCACCTATCAACTTGGCCAGGTGCCAGATGGTGCCCAGCTGTTTGGTCAAGCAAGCCTTGGCCTGATTGTTGCTGTGAGCATAGGTCATGGATTTAAGGCATCAGTTTGTTGACTGCCTCTATGACTGATTACATCTAAAATCAATTTAGGAGATTGCCTTCAACACTTAGAGAACTCTCATCCAAACAGTTGGAGGCTTTAAAAGGAAGAATGATGATTTCAGCAGTCAGAAGAGGAGAGAATTTCCGTCTCCACTTCAGCCAGCCAACTTCTCCTGGAGAATTCATCAAAAATCTTCATCGGAGTTGCCAGCTTGCAGCCTGCCTTGTAGAATCTGGACTTGCCCATCCCCACAGTCACATGAGATGATTATAAAAATCTCAATATTTATAGATACCTCCTGTCAGTTCTGTTTCCCCAGGGAACCCTGACTAATACACCCCCTATCCCTTCCACTGTCATGCTGTTACCCTTCTTCTTTTCATAGCCAGCTTTATCACAAATAATCTCATTTTTTCCTCATCTCCGACCACACTGACCACTGAAAACTCTGCCAAGGGAGCTGGAAAAGGAAAAGGAAAATGATACAGCTAAGATTTTTGCCAGCATGTGTGAAGAAAGAGGGAAACAAGGAAAAAGATAACAAAACACAGTGCATTGTACTTGGTCAAGACTGAAAGAAACATTGGAGGAATCAGAAGCACCACTGCCCCAAGAGATTAACATTGTGAAAATAATCTGGGAAATAGTTGGGTAAATGCCTGTGAAATAAAGTAATTAGAAATTATACTTTAAAAGAAAGAATGTATAAAAGCATCTGATAAACAAATGAAAATGAGCTAACAGTAGAATGCTGAACTGTGAATATAAAGCATGTATAAAAGTTTAAAATTATCTGGAGATTTAACTTTCATAGTAAAGCATAAAATTGGAAAAAATAATAAAAGATAAAAGCATAAATGTTTGATGAAATGAGCATTTGACATTTTAGTCTGTCCTCATTATATACTATTATCAATTCTGAAAAGGTGCAAGGTATAAAAACTTTAAATGAATATTTGTAAACTCATTTTATTTCTATGAAGACCATAATTTCAGCAATTTTTTCTATTATAGTTCTGCCAGAAATAAGAGGAGTAAAAAATACTGCTTAAAGTTACTTATCACTTTATACCAGGGATTGGCAAACCTTTTTTGTAAAGGACCAGATAGTAAATATTTTAGGCTTCTTGGGAGATTTGGTCTCTGTTACAGTGGGTTAACTCTGCGATTGTAGTGTGAGAACAGTCACAGACAATATGTAAATAAGTAAGTGTGGCTGTGCTCTAATCAAACTTTATTTATAAAAATAGGCAAACCCATGGGCCATAGTTTGTCATCCCCTGATCTAGCATTTTATGAGTCTATAATCCATAGGAGACAACGCTGTGTTCATCAGACCCATTTCATCGCCCTGCTTGACACTTAGCTGAACTATTCTCCAATTTTCCCTCTAACTAGGTCGGTTGAAGGCTTAGGTACTGGTCAATGGAATATGGCAGGAAGTGATGTATACAATGTCCTGTCCTGGCCCCTAAAACATCTCTGAACACTCTCCCAGCTCTCTCTTCTCCCATGCTTCTAATCCAATGCAGAGCCTCTAGAGGACAAGATGGAAAAAGCCTCATTTCCGAACCACTGTTTGGAAGGTCACCTTCCAAACACCTAAAAAGACTGTGATATGAATGAGTCATGAAGTTTAATTTTGTTAAGCCAATGAGATTTGCAATGATCTGAGGTAGCAGCCAGCTTACCCTGACTAATACCCAGCATGCATTTTGGTCAGTTAGGCAACTGACCAGAATGCCAGCAAAGGGACATAGCAGTTAGTGTTGTGTTCAGCTTCAAGTACCAGGAAACCTAAAGAAACAGTGGCTCAGACAGAAAGGAGTATATTAGTCCCACACCACAGGAAATTGGGGAGTAAACAAACCTTGGCTGGTCTTGTGGCTCAATAATGATGCCAAGGAACAGGTACCTTCTCTCTTCCTGCTCTGCTGTCCTTAGCAATGTCTGCAGCACCCCAGGCATCACGTCATTCCTGCAAGGAAAAGGGGGAAGGAGAGGAGGCAGCACCAGCAGACTTCTGGTTATGTCACATGACTTGCTCTAGCTGCAAGGGAGTCTTTAGCTTTCTAGTTTCATAGAAGAAAAGGATAAGTAGAAGGAGGTTGAAATTGACATTAACAGAGTATTTATTAATTTTGAACCATACAAAAATTCTGTTGGCAGCTAAGTGTTTTAGCTAGCAGACACAAATACGTGGAAATTATTGAAATACCTTTTCATAAGAAGCCTTTTTTGTTGTTGTTTTTTTAGAAGGTACTGGGGATTGAACCTGGTATCTCGTACACGCAAAGCTGACACTCAACCACTGAGCTCCTGCTTCATCCAAGAAGGCTTTTGAAAATAAGCCTTGGCAATTCTTTCACTTATAGCAGAATAAACCTAGAAGAAATGGTAGTTTACAAAGAAAAAATTTTACATAACATAAGTTTTGGCATGAATAGTGGAGTTAATGCAGAAATAAATCATTATGACGATGAAATCATTGTGGCATAGGCTATAATATTTGCCTGTTTTTTATCATGTTGAAATCGGAAATATTGCTAAATATAGAGAAAAATCTTGTATATATAACTGACACTATATCTCTTCTTACTGAATAAAATAATGCCAAATAATTATTTATTCTTTGGGAAATGAAGATACAGTTCATAGTCAGTTTTCAATTTTCATGCACTTATTTTAATTTTAAGAACCAAATCTTCAGTGCATAGAATAAGATGCAAGTTTCATTAGTATTAAGAAAACTTGTTTTCAATATTATGGTGGAATTTGTTAAGCTAAGTTAATATATTATAATTTTGCATTGGGAAGTCCATAAAAGTCTCTTACCTACCTGTCATTCTCTGCAAGCATCCCTGTGTGGGACGAGTCTATATGATTTCCTATGCATCTCTTTCACTCTGGTTATAGTTTATTGGAGCATAACCACACCTTAGCTAAAGGCACACATTTATAAGCTGGACATAAGAGAGAGCAGTGGCTTCTAAGAGTAGTTTGAAGTTAGACCTTTAGCTAGAAAATGAGGTCACTCCACAGTGGATAAAGACAGACTGTTTCAATAGAAGACACTCTTGGGAAGTTTTGAATGTGAGGCTTACAGAAAAAGGCAACATCAGTAGGAAGAAATTGAAGCAATAAAATGAAGTCATGAAAGAGAAGCAGAAGGGAGAATCTTCTGTCCTTTAGGAGCAATTTCAAGCTATCTACGTCACTTCAAAAGCTTCTGGGGCACTAGAGCTTTTTATACATGGGGCTGACTGTGTGCCTGCAGAAGATTCTTCTATGTACTCTCTTGGGGACTCCATGGAAGAAATCCTAATAAATAGCATGACTTTTCCCTGCATTGTTACTGAACAAAATTAGAAAAAAGATCAAAGAAGCCAATGGAGACCAAAAATAACACCTTAATTACTGATAAAAGCTAAGTTAGGGACTGCAGCTTAGGGAGAGAGAGAGAGACAAATGGGCCCAGTAAGATCATCTGAAATAAACAGACTTACCAACCCAGTCTAGGCAAAATTAAATCATAATAGGCCTCACATCCCAAAGGTCCATCAGCAGGTGATTGGATAAACAGAATGTGGTGTCTACATACAGTGGAATACATAAACTTTTAAAGATTTATTTTTATTTATTCATCCCCCCAACCCATTGTTTGCCTGTCTTCTTTTTAGGAGGCACTGGGAACTGAACCTGGGACCTACTGTGTGGTAGGCAGGCACCCAACTGCTCGAGTCACATCCACTTCCCATACAGTGGAATATTGTTCAACCCTACAGAGGAGTCAGGTTATGATGCTGCTACATGGTTGAAACTTGAAGTCATTATGTTGAGTGAAATAAGTCAGACAGACGGACAGATATCATATGTAAATAGCTGGAGCATGCAAATTCATAGAGTCAGAAAGTAGAGTACAGGTTGCTGGGTTGGGGGAGGAAGGCGAGGGAGAATTTAATGCACATGGGTGCAGAGTTTCTGTCTGGGGTGATGGGAAAGTTCTGGTAATGGATGGGGGTGAGGAGAACAGCATTGTGAGTGTGATTAATCCCAATGAATTGTGCTGAGGTATATGTGTTTCCACAATTTTAAAAAAAGGGAGAGATTACAGAGACTACCAAGGGCAATACATGATCCCAGAATGGATCTAATAATGGAGGAGGAAAGACCCAAAAGGACATTATTGGGATGTATGAAAAAATTGGAATATAGACTGTAAGCTTTATAGCAATGCTAAATTTCTTGAGCTTGGAAACTGTACTTAAGGTGGTTACATAAGTGAATATCCCTGTTCTTAGGAAATGTATGTGGAAGTATTAAGTGTTCAGGGAACATGGTACATACAACCTACTCTCAAATGTTTGGAAAATAGAAAGATGGATAGAATGATATGGCAAATGTGGCAAAATATTAAAAGTTGGTGGATCTGGGTATCTGGGGGAGGGTAGGTTGAAGTTCTCTGTATGGGTTATGTATTGTTTTTGCAACTGTCCTTTAAGTTTGAAATTATTTCAGAATAAAACGTTTTGTTTTTTTTTTTAAATGTTATTAGGCCTCAATATGTGAGGAGGCAAGACTTATGGCATGGAGGAGGAAAGAAAAACTGCTTCACATGGGCAAATTTTTCCCAATAAATATAGGTATAAGTCCAGTCAAGCATGACCAGGTTTTTCTTCCCCAAATTTCCAATCAGAATAGTCATTGGCCACTACTGGAATTGAATGAGAAAAAAGAACAGAAGTTATACTAATTGAGTCCTTCCATATGGGAGGAGACATAAGGAATGGGGAGAAATATGTTGCCCCCAACAGTTTTCAAAGTCTCTGTAGATCCATCCAAAAATAGTCCCATCCTCCTCACACAGTTACACAACGCAATTTGAACATGTATCTCCTTTTCTTTCGATAGGAAAGAGCACAGACTCTCTTAACTCTAAAAAATTAAAAATAATTTTTGATTATTTGATTTTATCTGCATTTATGAACTAACAGAAGAAACTGCGATTCTTTGAAGTCTTACACATTTTTTAAAACAATTTATTGAAGTATATCATTCATACATGAACATACATAAACAGTATGTGTTCAGTAAACATCGTGATCTTACAAAACAAATATGCATAACATCATACAGGGCTCCCACACATCACCCCCCCACAAATACTTTGCATTGTTGTGAAGCATTTGTTAAGAAATTATGAAAGAGCATCATGCAAGTATTACTACTAACTATAGTCCATATCTTACTCCCCCGTACTTCTTTTTTTAAGGATTTATTTATTTACTTTTATCCATTTTTATATCCCCTCCCCTTGTTTTTGCTGTTTCTGTGTCCAATTCTCTGTGCCAATTTCCTGCCCTCTCTTCTCATCCTTCTCCTCCTGTCTTCACTGGGATTCAATCCTCAGAAACTCTGATGCGGGAAAGAGACATCTTACTGCCTGCGCCACCTTAGTTCCTGGTTTTTCGGTGCGTCTTGTCTTGGCTTTCCCTTGTGTCACTCTCCTGTTATGTCATCATCTTGCTGTGTGGCTCGTGGGGCCTGGTGGTGCACCCACGCACGGGGCCTGGTGGCCCAGGCACCTTCTGTATTTTTCTTTTGACTGGGAGGTCCCGGGGATCAAACCCAGTTCCCTCCATATGGGAGATGGACGCCCAACCATTTGAGCCACATCTGTCCCCCTGCTATATCTCTTAAGGTTGACCAAAGATACCTAGAGTTATAGTCATTTCCCATACAGGATGGTCATATAATAAATGAGGCTTAGTTTATCACCAGCATTC
>PVKH010050576.1:0-10002 GCA_004027955.1 Chaetophractus vellerosus
AGAGCAAGAAGAAGGGGTGGGGGGAATGTAATAAATAAACAATAAATCTTTAAAAAAAAAAAAAAAGGAGACAGGATTGGCCTAAGAGCCTGTAGCAGTTTGATGTTATTGATGAATTCCAAAAAGAAATATTGGATTATGTTTGTAAACTGGACTTTTTCTCTGGGCATATTAGAGTGTATTGGATTCAGAGGTTTTAATTTTACTTGATTAAATAAGGATTAAGGCTTTGTTTGGGCCATGGATGTGGATCAGAAACTATGTGTAGCCCATGGACCAAATCTGGTCTACTGCCTGTTTTGTAAATAAAGTTTTATTGGAAGGGTCCTACTCATTCATTTATATATTGCTTATGGCTACTTTTATGCTATACCAGCACAGTTGTGTAGTCATAACAGAGACCTTATGGCCTGCAAACCCAAACTCTATACTATCAGGCTTTGTACAAAAATGTGTGTTGACCACTGAGACTGAGCTATGACTAGGACAGAAGAAAGAGAAACAGCACACGACAATTCCATAAGGAGGACCTGACGATGGAAATATGACCAAGAGCAGAAGTGGAGCAGAAGAGGGAGAGCAATTTAGCACTATTTGTGTCAATAGGAGAAAGGGGAGGGCTCCCTTCCTAAAAGGAAAGAAAAGGACTTCTGGGTTGCTGATGGTAAGGTTAATAGTAGCTTGCAAAGCAGTGGGACGACATTCCAGGCGCCTGGGTAGCACCAAGACAAAAATCAGATCCCTGAACTTGGACAACCATATTAAATAGGAGTGATGAGAGTCAGGGAAGAAAGCTGCGCTCCACCTGGGGGCCAGACAAGTCATGGATATCATCACAGTCAATCCTCCAGACAACCTCGCCAGGCAAGTCTTGTCTCCATTTTTCAAAAGAGAAGACTAAAACTAAAGGGGATTGAGAAACTTGCCTCCATTCCCAGAATAGGTGGTGGGGGCAAGGCTTTCGTCCCTGCTCCCCGAGCCTGCGTCTGGTCCTCCACCTTCTGCCAGGGCCATACCTGGTCTTGGACCCTGTAGCCTTGTCCCGGTACCAGCCAGCCAGCTCCCGGGGCCTTGTCACCTGTCTGGAGACACACGGTGGTGGTGATCACATGGCAGCAGGCCATGGAGCCGCCCCCCGGCCAGATTTCACATCTGTCACGTTGGAGCTGGCTCTGTTTGGCGTGGGGGAATAAGCCTAGATTGATGCAAGCCGGAGCTGCTTTCCATTAATCACGGGTGAAAAGCAGCGATATTCTCAAATTCAAGGAGAGCTCATTTTCCCTGCGGGTTGGTTCCCTCCCCTTGTTTCGTGACCATTCCAGGTCCCTGGTTAGCCCAGGCCTCAAGCAGCTGTGAAAGTCAGAGCAGGTTTGATTAAATCCACTTCACTTTCACACTTGGGATCCAAAAATGAAAATGTGCAAAGGAGCAATGCTTCATTTTCATATAAATGCGCATTTAGAGGCCCATGTAGGGAGGTATCACCTACACCTAACGGGCAAGACAGAGGTGATAAAACTGTTTTTGAGACTCTTAACTCTGGTAAGCTTTGAAAGAAGATCAACTGATTGTCTGGAAAAACTTTGCAGTCACCATGTTAAGATAAAATGGTTTCTTATTCTGAAAAAAAAAAAAGAAAAAAAGGTCATTGTGGCAACTTTGTACTTCAGGAAGAACTATGTTTAATTTTTTCTTTTTTTTTAAACCAAAGAAATTTACATAGGTAAACTCCCAAGCTACTTTCACAATTGTCTTTTAATGATATTAAATACAGTTCTTGACAATCCAAAAGGGCCTTTAAAATATCATGCATGTCTAATTGCTCAACTGATTATGTAAAGTGCCTCTATTATGGTGCCTTATTCAAATCCAAATCAATACAAATACAATATTTGTACTACCTAGAGTATAATAAAATGGAATTAATTCATAGCATTCTTTATATATTATCTCTACTTAAAAATAAAACCCCAACAATTACAGCACTGTTACGGTACAATTTGAGTAAAGGTACAAACTCTTAAACATCAGTAGTTTAACTAAAAGAAAGACTATTCAAAATTACTTTAATGAGGAAGGGAGAATGGGGGGGTTATTGCTAACTGAGTTTGTTTTCATTTGGCATGATGAAAATAGCCTGGAAATAGATAGTGGTGAAAGTTGCACAGTATTGTTCATGTACTTAATGTCAAAGAATTGTTTACTTAAAATGATTAAAATGATTTTTATGTGATGTATATTTTACCACAACTGAAAATAGATAAATATATTTCCTAAAAAATGACTTTAATATCACTCTCGTTATAGACCTTCAGAAGGAGGCACCTTTGTGACCCAGAAGGCTGGAGACTCATTTCACTGGGGGCTTGGTGGGGAGTGGGGGCAGTTCTTGGATAAGGATGACGAGAAAACTCATTTGCGGCCAAAGGGTCCTCAGTGCTCCTGGAAGATGGAGTGGTCCAAGGAAATCCCCTGGTAGAAAGTAATCTTGTGAGGTTTCATATGAGCTTTCAGGGCAGAGGGAGGAACAAGAGTTATTGTCCTATAAACTGTCCCCAGGGATCCGTTCCCAGCGTGGGGCCTCCGACCAGACCCTGAGCTAGAAGCCAGATGCATCATTTTCAAGTAGAAACAGATCAGAGGACTTAAAATGCCAAAGGAACCTCTGATATCCTTCCCATTGGCCTCTTCTTTGGTGGGGTCTTAGACCATCTGCTCCACCCAAAGAAAGCACATTAAAACCCAAGAGTCCTGCTGGACTGGGGGGAACAGCAGGGTGAACTCTGCCTTGCCCGTGAGGCAGAAGAGCTGAAACAAGATATTGTTGTCCTCATGGAAGCATCATCCTTCTGGGATCTGAATACTGTGGAAGTGACCTCTGGTCCACACAAATATCTTTGTCGGGATCAGCTGGAATGCACCTCTAGCCTCAATGACCTGATTCAACCACAGGCTGCATGTGAATTTCCAGGGTCTTGAAGATCTTTTTATAAAGGCTCAAATTTAATATCGACCTCAGATAATTTTGCTCTGCTATGTACATTTTCTTCTCTAAATTCACTGGAGTTCCTTTGACCATGCCAACTAGCTTAAGCTGTCAAACACCTATTATGAACTTTGCTGTTTGAGGTCATCAGCCAGCATTTCAAAGAACCAATGAGTCTTTCCATTTCTTATTTTAGAGCTGTAGCTTGTTTTCTGCAGTTATCTAGCACTTCAGGGGCAAGCATGGGAATTTTCTCTGCTAGATCTAAAATATGTCTCCTAGAGTTAATTTCCTGTGAGGTTCTTCTTCATTTTCTTGAGAAAGTTCATTAATTTATGTTTCTGCTGAAACATTTCAACCTTACTGTATTAGTCAGCCAAAAGGGTTGCCCATGCAAAGTACCAGAAATCTGTTGGCTTTTATAAAGGGTAATTATTTGGGGTAAAAGCTTACAGTTATGAGGCCCTAAAGAGTCCAACTCAAGGTACCATAAGAAGTCTGTGGCCTCAAAGTCTGTGGCCACATGTTGAAGCAATATGGCAGGCTACATCTGTGAAAGTTCAGCCTTCCTTCTTCCTCATAAGGCTTCATGGATCCAGCTTCTTCTGATCTCAGCTATAGGCTGACATAGGGCTTGTCTCTCTTCCCAGGGCTCATTTCTTTCCAGGCTCAGCTGCTCTGTTCTCGTCACATGGTCAGCTGTAAACTATCAGGCTTATCTCTCTTCCCGGGATTCCAACACCAAAACTAAGTTCTCTCCTCTGCTGTGTCTTTTTCTGTGTTCCCCTGTGTATCTTCTCTGTGTGTCTAGTTCCATGTGAGAGTCTGTTTTATCAACTCACCAAGGTCGTGGGGACTCAACCCTGCATGACCTAATGAGGTGGGCAAATCTTAACATAATTTAATCAAAGACATCTCAGTTGAATCTAATACAAAGGGTATCATGCCCAGGGGAACAAACCAGTTTACAAACATAATCAATATCTCTTTTGGAAATTATAAATAATATCAAACTGCCACACTCGCTTTCAAAGTGTATATTATTCTGATTCCAAAGATATAGTCTTCCTTTAGAAAATTTTGATATAATCCTTAGGCATGTCTTATATGTTTTCTCTTGCTAACTTAACATTTATTTGGTTACTTTCTTCAAGTTTTTGTAAGGAAGCATTTATAATAAGCATTCATTATAATAAATTAAATTAAATATGAAATTTTAACAGTAAGAAAGCCAACTATAGATGCCCGTGCTGACATATCCCAGTATGGCTCCAGGACTTCAGGCAATGCGGTTCCATATCCATGCTGGACATTTCCAAGATGAGCCTGATGTTCAGTTTTGTGCCATTGGCAGGTTCTCCACAGCACCAGGAGTTGTCCACAACTGTGTGACCAACTTCCTGGTTTGCCTGTGAATAAGGGGCCCCTTGGGTTGAGGGACTTTGAAAAATAAAACCAAGAAAGTTCCCAGCAACTCAGGATGAATTGATCACCGTTCTTAGAACCCAAGCCAACACCTGGAAACCAGGACAGATCCGTAGGGGAGAGATTCAGGGTGGGGAAAAGGAATGCAATCCCACCATTTTCATGACACACCTAGAAACCCGTAGTATTTTGACAGCATCTGAGCGAAATGAGTGGGGCTGTTTGTGTCTTGATGGGACTGCCATAAACTTGGCACACTGTGGGTTTCCCAGGGTCACTGGCTCTTCACTTGCTCACCAGGGACTGTTCAGACAAATGTCATTCTTCTTGACTAACGTGGGTCCCCGGCTGACCAGGAGAGCAAGCTCCGTGATGAAGGGTGGACATGGTTATAAAGGGGCATTGTGGTGCTCTGCTGCCTGCAGCCGACTCTCACGTCCCCTCTCTGCCTCCCCCTTCATGCATGCCCACACCAGCTGCTGGGGGACATGGCCGCTCATTTCCTCCATCTGATCCTGCAGGCTGGTCCCTCCCACACTGAAGGGGAAGCTCCTGAACAAACTCATAATAGATTTCATGGCTGAGAAACCTAAGACCTTCCAGAAAGAAGAAGGGTTAGGATAACTGAGGTATTTGCATGGTTGTATAAAATAATAGAGAAGATAACCAGATAAGCCAATCTATGTGTTTTTCTTAATGTTTACAGAGAAAACGAGCATTTCCCAATATATTTCCATTTACCATCCTTTGCTTATTTGCTTCAACAAGATGATTGTGAAGTAATTTTGTATATTTTTAAAAATGTCCGTACTCTGAACCACTTTACAACATTTTTTTTCATCACCACATCAGGATTACCATGTCTTGTTTTGCAATCACTAGCAACTAAATTTTTGTGTTCAAGAAAAAAAACAGGCAGCAGTGACTCCGTGTCTGCCCCTGAATGTTCCTAAACCCTTTGGACTTGTGGGATTCCTCTTCCTTTACTCCTCAAATACTTTGAGCCTCCATTTCAGCCTTCTGTAAAAGCAGGACCTGCGTCCTTTCTCGTGCCCTGCCCCACCACCTGGCATCGACCACCTTCATCTGGTGTGTGTGTGTGTGTGTGTGTGTGTGTGTGCGTGCTCACCTGGCTTCCAACTATTTTGCTCCTGGTCATTGTGTGAAATCCTGGAACTAATGATTTTCCTCTTTTTTTCCTTCATTTCCTTAAAGGACCCCCCATTGATAGTCATGGACGATACATTACTTAGGATTGGATTGCATTCAATTGCAAGCAAAAGAAAGCTTATCTTATAATACTGAGGCAGACAATTTTCCTTTTTCCTAGGTAACAGGAACTCCAGAGTGAGGTAGTTTGTTCCTCTGATCAAGGGTGTTAGGACCAAAGTTTATGAAATTCTCTTGGTCTTTCCCTAATGGTCACTGGATAATAACTGTAGCTCCAGACATCACATCCATGAAGGAAGGAGGAAGAGAGGAAGGAGAGAAAAGAGAGTAGCTCCCGTGACAGAGAAGCAAAGACTGTCCCCCAAATCCTCAGCCAGCATGTGCTTATGCCTCTAGTTGCAAGAGGGGCTGGTAGGTGAGTTTATAGCTTTCCAGATGCTTCGACAGAGGAAGAGAAGGGAGGGGAACAGAAAGCTGGAGTGGGTGTCAGGTGACCCAAACTGCAGTGTCTGCCCTAGAGATAATTCACATTGAAGCTCTGACATCCTTATTCCTAGAAGCTTCCAGGCATTTGTCCTGATAGAAAAGTCTCAAAGGCTATATCCCACCTTAGATTTCCATTGGCCTCCTTGTTGTTGAGGCCCCTCTTTGTGTCTAGACATCCCCTCTCTCACTCTCTCCATCTTTCAGTCCTTCCTCTATTGGTGCCCAATGAATTGAAAATTCCGTTAGACAACTGTGATTTTAAACCTCCCTTTGTCTAGCTTACCTTGATTGGCTAAATAAGTTCAGTTAGGATATTTACCCAAACAAAGGAGTAGTTTTCCATCTATTATAAATAACGTTTTATGTATAGACCAGCCAGTTCAAATTGTAGTTGACTTATATCTTCCCATTACCCATGTTTGCCAGAATTCATGGTTGGACTGGCAGCACTGCACCAATGATATGTACTGCTTATGGCTCTGCCCCACAGGATAGAGCTATCCTATGTGACTGACACCTCTTACTTCTTTGTTGGAGTGACCCTCTAGCTCAGGGTCGTGAGCTGCTTGAGAAGAGAGAGAGAGCCAGAAAGAAACAGACAGAGAGAGAAAGGGAAAAGGGAGGAAGGGAGGGAAGAAGGAGAGAACTGTTAGGAACTATTAGGGGCTGTATGTATAGAGTTGTAACATCAAAAGAACTGTATGTTGCTTTCATATATACTCTCTTGTTTTCAAAGCTAAAAAGTTAATGATTTTTATAAATTCAATGCATTTATGTAGTGTGTATGCACGCATGTGTGTGTAGCAACTTACATCATGAATAAAATTGTTCTTTCCCTTCCAAGGACAAACAAATTCCTTTGCAAATGACTGCAAAAGAAGTGTGGATCTAATGGAAACCAAGAAAGAACTTTCACTAAGCTCAAAAGCAGTGGGGTTAGTAAGGGCCTCCACATAGTCAAAAATATCTTCAAAAAGAAAAATGAAGTTGGAGGACTCTCACTTCCAAACTTTAAAGTATATCATCTAGCTACAGTGGTAAAAACAGCATGGTACTGGTATAAAGATAGACATATTGACCAATGGAACCAAACAGAACTCAGAAATAGATAAATCTATGGTCAAGTGATTTTTGACAAGGCTGTCAAACCTACTCAGCTGGGTCAGAATAGCTTATTCAAAAAACGGTGCTGGGAAAATGGATATCCATATCTAAAAGAAAGAAAAAAGACCCTTATCTCACACCTTATACAAAAATTAATTCAAAATAGATCAAGGACCTAAGTATAAAATCTAGAACCATACAATTCTTAGATGAAAAGGTAGTAAAACATCTTCAAGATCTTGTGGTTAATGGTGGTTTCTTGGACCTTACCGCCAAAGCACAAGCAACAGAAGAAAAAATAGATAAATGGGACTGTCTCATAATTAAATACTTTTGTTCTTCAAAAGACTTTGTCAAGAAAGTAAAAAGGCAGCCTGTTCAATGGGAAAAAATCTTTGGAAACCATATAGCTGATAAGGGATTGATTTCCATGTTATAGAAAGAGATCATACAACTTAGTGACAAAATGGCAAGCAACTTCATTAAAAATGGGCAAAAGAATTGAACAGACTTTTTTCCAAAGTGGAAATACAAATGGCCAAAAGACACATGAAAAAATGTTCAACATCACTAGTTATTAGGGAAATGCGGCTCAAAACTACAATGAGATATCATCTCAAAACATACTGAATGGCCATTGTTGGTGGAAGTTTAAAATGGTGCAACTTCTGTGGAAGATGATCTGACAGTTCCTCAGGAAACTAAATATAGAACTGACATATGATTCAGTAAACCCACTACTAGGAATGTATTCAGAAGAACTGAAAGTAAGGATGCGAACAGATATTTGCACACCAATGTTCATGGCACCATTATTCACAATTGCTAAAAGTTGGAAACAGCTTAAGTGTCCATCAACTGACAAATGGATAAACAAGATGTGGTATATTTATATGATGGAACATTATTGAGCTTCAAGAAGAAGTCAATTGGGGAAGCACATGACAACAGGGAGGAACCTTGAGCATATTATGTTGAGTGAAATAAGCCAGACACAAAAGGATGAATATTGTAGGATCTCATTGATATGAACTAAATACAATGAGTGGACTTTAGGGAGTTGGACTATGAAGTATAAGTTGGTGGGAGATGGAATATGGGATGAGAAGGTGGAGAAGATCCTGGATGTATGTAGAATGTTTAATAAGGTCAAATGTAAATATGTAATAATGGGTTGAACTTGATGGTGACAATTATACTAAATGTAACAAACATTGTTGATTTATGGATTGTGACTGAAACAAGTAGTCTAGAAAGGTTAATGTTAGTTGGAGGAAAGCTGGAGGATAATATTGGGAATGTGTAACAATGATTTTGAAAGAAGATGAGGATTGTGGTTAGTAATATAAATACAGGAATGTTCTACTACAGGGTGTTAAGAATGTGGTGATACATGGGAAAATATAACTAATGTAATTTATGGAGTATAGTTAACAACAACATTGTAATGTTTTTGTAGCAAAGCAGTTTCGTACTATATTCATTCTAAATGTAAAAAAAGGATATAGGGTTTGGTTTTGTGAGATATGAATATGATAAAGCTCTTTTCTTCTTATTTATTTTTTCCATTAATAAGGAGACCTTGACTATGTCACTTAACTAATTTGTGTTCCTCTTTGTGTCTTTCTGGACACTAGAGGAACAACCGAGGTAGCAGTTAGAATTAGATGAGATAAAAGTGCCTGAAAAAGAACCTTTTAGTAGTAAGGTTTCCATAACTCATTAATCTGCCTTTTTCTGTTCTTTTATTTTTGTGAATTTGAAATAAAGCTGTTAAAAAAAAACAGTGGAGTTAATATAAGCCTTGCTGATTTTTCTTTTGGTCCAATGGAGCCTTGTTTTCCCTCCCCTAAACTGGACAACTTTGCAGGTGCTTGTATCCAAGCTCTTTTCTTTGTGTTTTTAACTTATTCTGTTAAGCACAAGAAGGTCTGTTCATTACCTTAATTATTTTGTTTCTGATGTAACAAACCTGGGTTTTTGCTAATGACATTACTTTAAAGTAAATGAATCAAAGCTTCTGTCTGAATTTGGGTTGTGAAAATGGAGCCATTTACTGACAAATGAGCTGCCTTTACACACCAGAATCAAGCAGGCCACGGGACTAATGGAAACAGCAGGGAGGGAACTTTGCATTGGGCTGGACCAGGTTCAAATCCCAGCTCCCCTTGAGCTGATCTGATTTCTCTGAGCCTCCCTTTTCTCATTTGTAAAATGGAGAAAATAGGTATAGCGGTTTGAAGAATTGACGATCCTCCATTATGGATTTTTAACCAGCAGGGAAAAACACCATGAGTCTTAAGATGATAAAGTATGATAGCTGTGCTATCATAAGGAGTTGAGCAATGTGGTTTACACAGGAGACTCCCCTAGACTGAGTAGAAAGCGTGTCTTAGCATTTGGCGGTGGGCAGCGGGAACAGAATTGTTTCCACAAAATGGCTTCCTCCTGGTAAACCCAGCAGAAATGCCCTCACCCTGCCCCCCATTTCTTTGGAAATACAAGGAACAGAACAACAAGTACCCCCCTCCCCACACACCTGAAGCAAAGAGGGATTCAATAGTGCACCCAGGTCACTGCGCTGGCAATGGCAGCAATTTGCACTCCCTCAGGAAGGAGAGGAATTAGCATGGAGTACTCCCCAGAAAGGTGCTTAGTAAATGTTGGTGAGCGTTAAGCATCTATTCAGAACCCACTGGTTGTTTCATTCACTGCGCTTAAGGGTTTGCTGGACACTCCACCACCAGAGAGCATACCCCTCGCAGGGATGGGATAACACGCTTACGTCACTGATCCTGCCCTCTGAGGGGGTGGGTATTTGCAGGTCTCAG
>PVKH010050592.1:0-10005 GCA_004027955.1 Chaetophractus vellerosus
AAGCAGAAAGGGGGGGATATGTAACCAAAAAAAAGAAACCATGAAAATAAGAGATTTATTTTAGTTGGCAGGGTGCTGGGTCAGTAATGGAAGGGTGGGTGGTTAAAGAGGAAGAGGTTAGCCGTGAAGGAATACAGTAGTAAGGACATTATTAGTAGACAGGTGGTGAGAGCCACTCAAGCCTGAGAAAACAGCTCAATAAAGCGCTGACGTGGATTGTCCTTAATCATGGTTTTTTTATATTTTCCTTACTAGCCAAGAAGGATCAGGAAGGTGGAGAAGAAAAGAAATCTGTGCAAAAGAAAAAAGTAAAAGAGTTGAAGGTGTTGGATTCAAAGACAGCCCAGAATCTCTGTGAGTAACTCTGTGATTTCTACTTAGAATGTAAAGGAGCTCTTCTAAGAACTTAATTCTGGTCCAGAATCCCTCAAGATGAAAAAGTTATATTTGTTGCATTCCTGCTGTATGCTAGGCATTGCACAGTGAAATTCCAATATTTGATTTAGTTTCATAGCAAAGAAACAAAGGCTAAGATTTTCAAGAATTTTCCTAATCGTTTAGTGAGTAAGAGACAGATCTGGGATTTGAACCTCAGACTTTCTTATTTCAATAACTATTTCCATTGTATTCACAGAATATCTACTACAAATGTGGTTGCCACTGTAAATTTCCTTTTTTCTCACATTCTTATAAACACTTCCTTTAAATGTAGACACTGGCTTGACTTCAATTAAATCTAAATAACTTTGTGGTTTAGAATAAATTATGTAAATCTTGAACTTCTCAGAGTAGGATCAGTATCTCCAGTGTTCTGTTCTGAATTTCCTACTTATGCTCATAACTCTGGTGGCAGAAAGAACTTTCAGATCATAAATTCCACACCAAAGTTGATGTAGGTAGTGCTTATTTGATAACCAGGGTGAAAGTTTATTTTTTTGTTCATTTCAACTGTTAATACCTACTTTATGCTGAGTACTATATATTTTTCAATAAATATTTTAGGCTCTGTTAAATGCCAAGTTCTATAAGGCACATGCTAGTCATGTATTTTAGAGATGAAAGGTTATATATTCCATAAAATCCACTCACAATCCTGTGACATGGTTATTTTTACCATTTTTCCAAATGAGAAAACTTGTGACTTGGCCAAGGTCACACAACTAATAAGTACTTTTAGCCTTGAGTAAGTCAGCAATACAAAGACGGTGGCAAGCCTTTACATTATTCTTGACTGTACAATCTTAGAGCATTGTCAACAAATATTCATAAATAGCATCTCTGATTAAGTCTTATTATGAAGGTAATAGTAAATAGTAAAAAGTAATGTGAGACTTTACTCTCTTAACAGTTCCTCTAAACAGGAACAGGGAACAGTTCCTCTTCTCAAGATTATGTCTTGGAACATAAAGCATGAGTAATTGTTATTTTAGGAAATGATACAAGAGAAATCATGGGGTAGTACATTATTTCTAGTTGATTGATATAAATATGGAGAACAGAATTCAGAAAGAGAATTGAGATTAGTTTAGGGTTGGATGGTCTGGGAGATAGCATTTAGTGATGCAGCAATTATTAAGTTCCTCTTACCTGCTAGAGATACAAAGCTGAGTAAGACATAGTCCCTATCTTCATGTACTATGTGTCTGGTGGAGACAGAAATGTAAATAATGATAATAGCATCAAGTGCTACATGCTATGATGGAAGTATGCTGGATTGCTTATGGGAGCACTGGGAAAGGGGACATCTAAATCAAATAGGGGAGTCATTTTGGAGGAGGCAGATCCTAGAGGACTTTCTAAAGAAGGTACAGCTTGGCCTGAGTTGAAAGGACTTACTAAGAATGAATTAAGTGAAGGATGAGATCCTTCACTTCATTTCTGTTTCAGACAAGGGAATCCGTGTATATGAAGTCACAGAAGCATGAGATAACATTGTGTAAGTCAGGGACTGCAAGTAGTTGTGTCCAGCTGAGTAAAGGCCATATGTAGGGGAGTGGTAGGAGAAGAAGCTTTCAAGAAGTAGATATGGGCTAGCTTATAAAAAATTTTGTAGGCTTGGTCTAAGACGCATGTATTTTATCCTGAAACCTGTGGCAGTTATTGAAAGAGACTTTAATCAGGAAAGTGAGCAATGTGTGGTTTTTAGAAAGGCTACTTTGGCAGTGATTTTGAGGCTGAATTGCTGGTGTGCAGGGAAACTCTAGGCAGAGAGGCCACTATGCTATTGCTTTAAATCAAGTGAGAAGTGACCACGGTCTGAATAGTGAGAATGAAAAGGAGATAGAAGTTAGTAATAAAATAGGATTAATGGAACTTGGTGATCAATTGAAGGATAAAAAGAAAGTGTTTCTTGGGTTTAGATTACTGTGGAGAGTGGTATCATTTACTGAAAAAATCCAGCAAGAGCAATGTATTGTCAGGCAAAGGGGTGCTGATGCAAAGTACCAGAAATCTTTTGGCTTTTATAAAGGGTATTTATTTGGGGTAAAAGCTTACAGTTGCAAGGCCATGAAGAGTCCAACTCAAGGTACCATAAGAAGTACTTCCTTACCCAAAGTCTGTTGCCACGTGTTGAAGCAAGATGGTGGGCGATGTCTGCGAGGGTTCAGCCTTCTTCTCTTAAGGATCTATGGTCTCTGCTCCTTCCAGTCTCAGCTGTAGGCTGGCATAGGGCTCATCTCTTCCTGGGGTTCATTTCTTTCCAGGCTCACCTGCTCTGTTCTCTTCACAAGGTCATCTATAAACTATCAGACGAGTGGCTCATCTCTCTTCCCAGGGCCTCTGCTTTGTCTGTGGAGCTGTCTCTCTTCATCTGTATATCTACTTCTGTGTTCTTAACTGAGCATCCCTTTATATAGCCCAGCAAGGGGGCAGGGACTCAAACTGAATTACACTCTATTGACATGGTCAAATCAAGAAAATGTAAAAGCCTTTGCATTTAAATCAACCAAAGGGTATCGTGCCCAGAGGAACAGACCAGTTTACAAACATAATACCTCTTTTTGGAATTCAAAAATAATATCAAACAGCCACAAGCAGGTTCTCTCTGGTTGGTTGGTTTTTGGAGAAGAGTGGTGGGTAGTGGACATGAATAAGAGATGGCAGGGTGGTGGGTAGAAATAATTAATTTGGGGGTAGAATTTTGGATACTGGTGGGACTCTTCCAAAAGAATGGATCATAATGGGTATAGACGTCAGGAGGGAGTCCTAGGTTGGAGATACAGATTTAGGATATAGTGTATATGAGTGATAGTTGAAGCCATGGGTTTGCTTTGAAGGGCACCAACATTTAAGGGGCAAGTAGAGAAAGGGGAGACCTCAGAGGAGGCTGGAAAGGAATGCCCAGAGAAAATATCACATAGTCCCAAGAGGAGTAAATAGTCAACAATGTCAAATGAAAACAAAGGTCAAGTAAAATCAGGGCAGGGCAAGTATCCTTTGGCTCTGGCGTTAGGAAAGTCAATAGCCTAAGTAAGAATAATTTCAGTATAGTACAGTGGTTAAGACCAAAGGCTCTGGAATCAGTTCTGTATTTAAATTCTGGCTCTAACATTTACTATCAGTGTGACCTTAGATGGGCAGCTTAACTTCTAGAAGTATTAGTTCCTTTTCTGTAAAATGGGGCTAATGATACCAACTTATAGGGATATAATGAGCAGAGTTAAATCTGATCATATGTGCACATAGCTTATTGTGTTTAAGGTACTGTGTCTTACGTGAAGATATGCTCAATAAATGGTTGTTGTTTATTCATCAGCTTTGTGGGGAAGGAATCCACATATTTTGGTTTGAAGAATAAATGAGGGGGGCCGGCTCGATAGCCCAGTGGATAGGGCGCCGGCATACCACATGGGAGGCCCCAGGTTCGATTCCCGGGGACCTCTCCTAGCGGGGCAGACCGCCTAGAGAATGGCAAGCCACCATGGGCAGGCCGGAGCCGCGGTGAGCAGGGCAAGAAGCTGCCACGGACAGGGCAAGAGCTGCCATGGGCAGGGCAGGTCGCCCGCGGATGGACCGCAGCCAGCCACCCGCGAACTGAAGCAAGCGCCGGCCGTGAACGGACGCAGAGACCGCCCACCAACGGGGAAAGCTGCGCCTGCGCAGTGACCACTCTCGGCGCATCGCCGCAGCGGGGGGAAGGGGAGATATGTAATAAAATAAATAAATCTTTAAAAAAAAAAAAAAAAGAATAAATGAGGGCTGTGGAAGTGAGAGAATAAACCATCGGACTTTTTAAAATGCTGTAAAGTGAAGGAAATAGAGGAGAAGGGAATTAGGGAGGGTCAGGATGGGTTTTATATATTTTTTTAAGATAGGAGAAATTTGATTATTTATATATGCTGATGAAAATGGGTCAATAATTAAAGCCACCTTTCGTATTGAAACACAAGGAAAAGATGAGTCCATGGGTATAGTTGCTGATAAGCTTACAGATGACTTGGCACAAGCTTTCTTCTAGGTAATCTCAAAATAGTCCATACCCAACACTTCTCTAATCTGGCAACAGCTGAGCATCCCCAGTGCTGATAAGCATGTAGGTGTAAGAAAAAGCTGAACAAATAATTTCACCATAGCTTCAGTTTTTCCCAGTGAAGGACAGCAGGGTCTTCTTAGAACAAATGGGAAAGTGGTGAACAATTGGGAGAAAGGAGATATTTTGAGGAGCTGCTAAGAGGGGTGGGAGAGAGTAGACTAGGGACACATAGAGTAGGGTGAAAGTCTGTTATATATAGACAGAAAAGATCAAAGACTTCCTGTGTGGGTAAAGGCACAGAATCATGGTGTTTTTGGAATGTGGCGCGTGTAACAATGTGGCAGGTTTGACATAAATATGTGGGTTAATGAGAGAGAATTCTTAGCAGAGGATTCTGAGAGTGACTTTTAAAGAAGCCTTTTAGGCAGATTATCTAGCATTGTTGGATGGGTTGAAAGAGGAAGAGACTGACAAAAACATGTCTTTATATCTTATTCTCTGGCAGCAATCTTTTTGGGTTCCTTCCGCATGCCCTATCAAGAGATTAAGACTGTTATCCTGGAGGTGAATGAGGCTGTTCTGACTGAGTCTATGGTCCAGGTAAGCATCAAGGTGGTTCTGCCGGAGGTGGCTGTACACTAGCCTCATCGTCTCTCTGAGATGCTGAGGGTCTTCCTCCAGCATTGTTGATTTAGAGAATGCTTTGGAGAAGCTTCTGTTTCTCAGTGGTCAGGTTATTTCTGATATATTTTTAAAAGTCCTGCCATTTCGCTAGCTGTCTCTACTCCTCCAGCCCATGTTTCCCTTTCACTGGCCCTTGGGCAAAGTGTGAAACTGACAAAAGAGTAAGGGTCGTTTAGGCTCAAGTCATCAGCTCATGCCCCTCAAACTGAGACAATTTCTTCTCTTTCAGAACCTCATTAAGCAGATGCCAGAGCCAGAACAGTTAAAAATGCTTTCTGAACTGAAAGATGAATATGATGACCTGGCTGAATCAGAGCAGTTCGGTGTGGTGGTGAGTGAGCCCTGTGCGAGAGGCTCTTCTCTCACTTTCTCCTTGCCTTTTGTCTGTTTTGAACCTGTCTTCATCTTCTCTTTTTTGGAACTCTGATCCTCTTATAGGAGGCTCAAGCCTGGGTCTTTTTCTTAGTGCTCCCCCTCTGTTGGCTGTAATGGAACTGCTTTTCTCCCTCACCAGATGGGCACTGTGCCTCGCCTGCGGCCTCGGCTGAATGCCATCCTCTTCAAACTACAATTCAGTGAGCAAGTGGAGAATATCAAACCAGAGATTGTTTCTGTGACTGCTGCATGTGAGGAGTTACGCAAGAGTGAGAGCTTCTCTAGCCTCCTGGAGATTACCTTGCTGGTGGGAAACTATATGAATGCTGGCTCCAGGAATGCTGGTGCTTTTGGCTTCAATATCAGCTTCCTCTGTAAGGTGAGCCTGGGTAGAATAACAGGATGGCAGAAGAAAAGGCTGCTGGCTTCCATGAGCGCAGAGTGGCAAATTGTTATTGGCCTCAAGTGATCTTGGGCGTGTTAGGACTAATAATCTCTCATCTTACCCTTAAGCTTCGAGACACCAAGTCCACAGATCAGAAGATGACATTGTTGCACTTCTTGGCTGAGTTGTGTGAGAAAGACCATCCTGATGTCCTCAAGTTTCCAGATGAGCTTGCCCATGTGGAGAAGGCCAGCCGAGGTGGGGCAGATTGGGGTGAAGCTAGAAGGTGTTGATATATAATTGTTCCCAAAAGGGGAGGGAAAAAAGACATCATCTATGTTTTAGGTCACTTTCAGTTCAGACTATTTTAAGTGGAAATGGGAGAGGATGTAGGCATAGTGTCTAAGCCAAAAGGGAGTATAAGGCAGAAGAGAGGTTGCCATGTGTAGAAATGGGAAGCACTGATTTCTTGAACACCAAAAGCAGCTGGAAGAATGGCAGGTATTTCTAATCTGGGTCAGCAGCCTTTGCTTTTCTCATTCAGAAAGCATAGACTGGTTTCATAAAAACTATCCTAGAACTGGGGAAAGAAAAAACAGCATTCAGTAGAAATGGGAGCAGGTTTCTGCCCTGCCCTTATATATGTCTGCTTTACGTCTTCCTTTCTCCCAATCCCTGTTGTCTAAAATAAATGAGACCTCCTAGGGGATTTCATAGATTTTTTTTTTAATTTAAATGAAGCTTCTCTTTTCTTCTTAGTACTGTGTACCTTGTGGAAACAGGAGGTTCAACTATTGAATAATTTATAGTCTCACTGGAAAGATGAAAGCTTATATGTGTGAAGCAACTAGACGATAGTACATAAGAGAAGTAAAATAATTGAATGTATGTGTAGACTGAGCTGTGACCAGGAGGAGTGGAAGGGAAGCTAAGGAGTCTTGAGGCTGGAATTAGTAAACCCTTGCTGTCTGTTTCTGTATTTCTTTTAGTTTCCGCTGAGAACTTGCAAAAGAATTTAGATCAAATGAAAAAACAAATTTCTGATGTGGAACGTGATGTTCAGAATTTCCCAGCTGCCACAGATGAGAAAGACAAGTTTGTTGAGAAAATGACTATATCCTTTCTTGATATGAGGAAACTGCCCATAAGAAGGGAAAGAGAACTTCATGGAGGAACAACAGAATAGATCTGTTGATATATAATTTTTCCCTCTATAAAAAACTTTTTAAGAAATTAAAACATAGTTCTTGAAAGCATTTTCCTTGTTGGGGCAGGGGAAGCAAACTATGCAGATAAAATAAAATCTCCCTTGTCCCTCCTGTCTCCACTACACACATACATAAACTCCTGCTCTGCCTCCCCTTCCCAAAAGTAACCACTGCCATTAGACTTCTTTCTGATTTGCACTTCATACATTTATTTTAAACAAAAATTGAATTCTATTGCTTTTTTTACTATACATGCATACGAAGAACAGCCTCTTTACTAATTGCCACCTCCTGTTCTATAGGCGTATCAGAGTTTATGGTTTACCATTTCCCCTATTTTGGATATTCAGATTGCTTCTGTTTTTTGCTATTATAGACAGTGCTGTATTGAACCTCCTTGTGGGTGCCAATACACATCTGTTTGAGTATTTGGGCCAGAGAAGTAGATCTCCTTCTCGGTCTTGGTCCTTTACTCCTTGGATTCACAGCTTTGTGAAGGATGCACAGGAACAGTATAACAAGCTGCGGATGATGCACTCTAACATGGAGACCCTCTATAAAGACCTGGGCGAGTACTTCCTCTTTGACCCCAAGAAGTTGTCTGTGGAAGAATTCTTTATAGACCTGCACAACTTTAGAAATATGTTTTTGGTGAGCAACAGATAACCTGCTGCCTGAATTTTGTGTGGACACTTCTCACTCTCCACTGGGTTTCTGTTTGTTGGTGGTGGGTGTGGGTATGCATGAGTTTATACATGCCCATGTATTCTTTTTTTTTCCCCCACAGCAAGCAGTCAAGGAGAATCAGAAGCGGCGAGAGACAGAGGAAAAGATGCGGCGAGCAAAACTAGCCAAGGAGAAGGCAGAAAAGGAGCGACTGGAAAAGCAGCAGAAGAGAGAGCAACTCATAGACATGAATGCAGGTAAGAAGTAAAGAAAAAGGGCAAACAGGTGGAGACAGGAACATTTGGACAGCTTCTCTGTCTAGAATGTAAAGGCCAGAGAGAATAGCTCCTGTCTGAGCTCAAGTTTTGGCATATGGTTTTTGGCAGTCTCCTACCTCCAGGATCCTGATGCTGGACTTTAACTTCAACTCAGTTACATGCACACTCCAATTTTCCATGTGAAAATCTTTTTCTCTTTCTTTTGCTGCTGCTTGTGTTATGTCTCATTTCCCTAGTGATTTTAGTATTGCTGTAACATGTACTCCTTCATTCTGCCTGACCAAAGTCTCCTCTGGCCTGTTATCCACTAAATCGTTTGTTCTTTTACCCAAATGGTTTTTCTTTGCCCTTCCCTCCTTTTAATCATGGCCTGCCCTCCTTTTCTGCTTATTTCACTAAGTACTGTGTCTCCAGCACTGTTGCACAGTTGTCCATGCCTTTCAGATTGTAATGGATTGAACTCCTGGAAGGCAGTGGGAAGCTGGCCATCCTCTTCTTTCACCAGCAGAATCTCCTATTTCACTACCAGAAACATGTCTTTGTTGAAACATATGGCCTCAATTACTGGCCCTCTGTTTCCTGTCTCTGCTTCTTTCCTGCTGCTGATTCCCTGCCCCCTCTTTGACTGCTCTCTCTGTGGCAAAGTAGCAGAAATACAGCACATTTTGCTCATGCCGCCCTTCCCTGAACCTGAGAGGCCAAAGGCCCTCTGCAAATGAAGGGGTTCTCAGGGACGCCAAGTCTGGCAAGAATCAGAACACTTTGCTAAGCACAGAAAGCCAGACTGCTCTGACACCTCTTGCATCCAGGGTCTTTTCTTTGGCAACTCCTGTTGTGGTCTCAGTTATAGACCAGGGACCCAAGTCTGAAGGAAGGAACAAGAACAGCCAGTTTATTTCTGTCCTTTCTTTATACTTTTCCAGGAAGCATTTCCCCTACCTAGTTGTATATAATCCAGAAACTTTGATCTAGTAATGCTATTAAAACCCACACCAAGTATCTTTCACCTTCCTCTATTCTCCCCAAGCCTCTAGGGTTTGTACTATCAAAGACACTATGGAGAAAGAATGGAGTCTTTTGAAGTGTGGGAGATGAGGGCTGCACTCGTCAACAGGTGGCGTAGTGAACCTTGCCCCAGTCTCCAGGGCAAGCGAGGTTGGAATGTAGGTCAGCTGCTCTGTTGTTGTTCAGCCAGAAGGTGGCGCCAGGAGCAGTGAGCCCAGCCTGAAGCTGGCAGCCCTCAGGCTCTTAGGGGATTTCACAGTTTCAGATTTCACCACCCTGAGCTGTTGCCTTGGAAACCGAGCCTGGCCAGAACAGGGATTCTATATTAACTCTTTGTATTCCAGCCAGAATGTTCCTCCTGTATGCACAGCTGGCTTCTGGAACATGCAGCCACTGACGGCAGTGCTTCGGTGAAATATACTCATTATCAATGATCTCGCTCATCTTTCCTCAGCTCTGCTCTGAGATGTGAACTGGGCTTTCCAGGAGAGGTTTACATAAATTGGAGTGAAACATTTTAGGGAAAAAAAGGGAGTGATGATAGTTCCTTATTTCCTTAATTAATTTTATAATCCCAGTCTCAGAATTCATCCTTGTCTTGAAATTGGACAGTTCTGCAATTGTGCATAGTAGTCTTGATTGCAGTAAGGAGGGGAAGGGAGCACTGGGCCCTGCAGAAAAATATCCCAAGGTTGACACTGGAGAGTAGGCAGTAAAATCTTATTTCTACCATTTTTTAAACAGGCATAAGTAAACACAGCCTCTGAGATTTGAGGTTGAGCCCTCTTTCCTACTTTTAGCTGCCAGTCAATGTGGGTGAGGAGAAGCCAAGCAATAACTATGCATTCTCTGTGGGATTTGACGCTTGCCAGACTGCTTGGGCCAAGAAGTTTACATCTCCATCTTTATTCATGACAGAGGGCGATGAGA
>PVKH010050639.1:0-10112 GCA_004027955.1 Chaetophractus vellerosus
CATCAGTCTTTCATCGGAGCAAACTCATCGAGGACCCTTCATCAGTCTTTCATCGGAGCCCCTGGCTTGCAGCCTGCCAGCGGAACCTGGACTTGTGTATCCCCACGGTCACGTGAGAGACTCTTATAAAATCTTATATTTTTAACAGAGATCTCGTGTTGATTCTGTTTCCCGAGAGAACCCTGACTAGAACACTTCCTGTTCAATTTTTTGGAAGCGCTTGAGCAAGATTGGTATTAGATCATCTTTGAAGGATTTGGTAGAATTCACCTGTGAAGCCCATCTGATCCTGGGCTTTTCATTTTGGGGAGGTTTTTTATGACTCTTTCAATCTCTTCACTTGTGAATGGTTTGTTGAGGTCTTCTGTTTCTCCTGGGGTCAGTGTAGGTTGTTTGTGTGTTTCTAGGAATTTGTCCATCTCTTCTACATTGTCTAGTTTATTGTTGTATGGTTGTTCATAGTATCCTCTCCTGATCTCTCTTAGTTCTGCAAGGTCAGTGGTAATGTCCCCCCACTCAATTTTATTTTATTTGTTTGTGTCTTCTCTTTTTTCTGTCAGTTTAGCTAAGGGTTTGACAATTTTGTTTATCTTCTCAAATAACCAACTTCTGGTTTTGTTGATTCTCTCTGTTTTTATTGGTTCTCAATTTCATTTATTTGTGCTCTGATCTCTACTATTCCTTTCCTTCAACTTGGTTTGGGATTAGTTTGCTCTTCTTTTACTAGTTCCTCCAGGTATGCAGTTAGACCTTTGATTTTAGCTCTTTCTTTTTTAATGTAAGCATTGAAAGCTAGAAATTTCCTTCTCAGCACTGCCTTTGCTGTGTCCCATAAGTTTTGATATATTGTGCTCTCGTTTTCATTCATCTCAAGATATTTACTGAATTCTCTGGCAATTTCTTCATTGACCCACTGGTTATTTAATAGTATGTTGTTTAATCTCCATACATTTGTGTATTTTCCCTTTTTTCCTCCATTATTGATTTCCCACTCCATTCTATAATGATCAGAGAAAGTATTTTGTATAATTTCAATCTTTTTAAATGTATTGAGACCTGTCTTATGACCCAACATTTGATCTATCTTGGAGAAGTCTCCATGAGTACTTGAAAAGAATGTATGCCTTGCTCTTTGGGGGTGTAATGCTCTATAAATGTCTGTTAGGTCTAGTTCATTTAGCATATCATTCCATCTCTCTGTTTCCTTATTTATCCTCTGTCCAGATGTTCTATCCAAGGCTGGGAGTGGTGTATTGAAGTCTCCAACTATTATTGTAGAGACATCTTTTTCTCCCTTCAGTTTTGCCAGTGTGTGTTTCATGTATCTTGAGGCACCGAAGTTAGGTGCATAAATATTTAAAATACTTATTTCTTATTGTTTAATTGTCCTTTTTATTAATATATAATGACCTTCTTCATCCCTTATAACAGTTTGCACTTCAAATCTATTCTGTCTGTTATTAGTATCACTACTCCAGATATTTCTTGGATACTATTTGTATGGAATATCTTTTTCCAATCTTTCACTTTCAACCTGGTTGTATCCTTATGTCTGAGGTGAGTCTCCTTTGGCCAGCATATAGATGGCTCATATTTTTTAAATCTATTCTATCAGTCTATTACATTTTATTGGGAAATTCAGTCCATTAGCATTCAATGTTATTACTGTGAAGGCATTACTTACTTTGTCCTTTTTATCTTTTGGCTTTCCAATGTCTTACTATTGTCTATCTTTTTACCCTTTAATTTACACTTCCTAATAATCTTCATTTCTATACTCTTCTCCAAGTCTTTCACCCTAGTTTTTTCCTTTCAAGCTGCAGCACTCCCTTTAGTATCCCTTGTAGATGTGGTCTTTTGGTATCATACTCTTTCAGTTTTTCTTTGTCTATGAAGACTTTAAACTCACCCTCATTTTGAAGGACACTTTTGCTGGATAAAGAATTCTTGGCTGGGGGGCCGGCTGTGGCTCAATTGGTAGGGTGCCGGTTTACCACATGGGAGGCCCCGGGTTGTTCCCGGGGCCTCCTTGAGTGGGCAGACCGCCTTAAGAAGGCAAGCCGCCATGGCAGGGCAAAGCCGCCACGGGCAGGGCAAAGCCGCCCGCGAGCAGGACAAGCCGCCCATGAGCAGGCAAGGCTGCCGCGCGTTGAGCTGACTCGGCCGGTTGCCGCAATGGTGGGGAGACAAGCAGACACAGAAGAATGAAAAAAAAAAAAAGAATTCTTGGCTGGCATGTTTTCCTCTTTCAGTACCTTAAATACATCATACCACTTTCTTCTCACCTCGTTTTCTGATGAGAGATAAGCACTTAATCTTATTGAGGTTCCCTTGTATGTGATGCTTTTCTATTTTCTTGCTGCCTTCAGAATCCTCTCTTTATATTTGTCATTCTGAATAGTAGGTGTCTTGGGGTATATCTATTTGGATTTATTCTGTTTGGGGTGTGTTGTCCTTCTTGGATATTGATATTTATGTCTTTGATAAGGATTGGGAATTTTTTGTCATTAATTACTCAGATATCCTTCTGCCCCTTCTCCATCCTCTTCTCCTTAAGCATTTCCATTATTTCAATAATAATAAACAAAAAACAGACAAACAAACAAGAATATTCTTCACCTCTCAATCTCTCTATGCTTTCCCTGTTGAACATAGCTTCTATTGAAATATATTCCTATACCATAGGACCTATCCAAAGTATATAATCAATAGCTTTTCGTATAATCACAATGTTGTGCATTTGCCACCACAAAAATTTTAGAACAATTACATTATCCAAAAAGAACAACTCCACACCCCTGTGCATCTTCCCTAGCCCTACATAACCACTATCAAATTTCATCTTAATAAATTGATTTATATTTACATTTTATATAAATGGAATCATACAATATGTTACACAATATATTTAGTTCATACTAATACAGTCATACAGTATTTGTCCTTTTGTGTCTGGCTTGCTTCACTCAATGTAGTGTCCTCCAGGTTCATCCATGTTGTCATATGCTTTATGACTTCATTTCTTCTTACAGCTCCAGAATATTCCATCATGTGAATAAACCACAGTTTATCCATTCATCAGTGGATGGACACCTGGGTTGTTTCCAACTTTTGGCAATCATGAAAAACGCTGCTATGAACATATGTGTGCAGATGTCTCTTCGTGTCACCGCTCTCAGTTCTTCTGGTTTTCTTCTTCTCAGTTTTTCTGAGAAGAAGTATATACCCAGTAGTGGTATTGCTGGGTCACATGGCAAGTCTATATTCAACTGTTTTAGGAACTGCCAAACAGTCCTCCACAGTGGCCGTACCATTCTGCATTCCCACCAACAGTGAATAAGTGTTCCTATCTCTCCACATCCTCTCCAGCACTTGTAGTTCTCTGTCTTTTTAATAGTGGCCATTCTGAGAGGTGTGAAATGATACCTCATTGTAGTTTTGATTTGCATTTCCCTAATCATGAGTGATGTTAAACATTTTTCATGTGTTTTTTTGCCATTTGTATTTCTACTTTGGACAAATGTCTATTCAAGTCTTTTGCCCATTTTTTAAGTGGGTCATTTGTCTTTTTATTGTTGAGTTGTAACATCTTTTTATATATCATGGATATTAAACCCTTATCAGACATGTGATTCCCAAATATTTTCTTCCATTGAGTTGGCTGCTTTTTCACCCTTTTAACAAAGTCCTCTGAGGTGCAAACATGTTTCATTTTGAGGAGGTCCCATTTATCTATTTTTCTTTTGTTGCATGTGTTTTGGGTGTAAGGTCCAAGAAACCACGACCTACCACAAGGCCTTTAAGATGTTTCCCTACATTTTCTTCTAGTAGTATTATGGTCCTGGATTTTATATTTAGGTCTTTGATCCATTTTGAATTGATTCTTGTATAGGGAGTGAGATAGGGGTCCTCTTTCATTCTTTGGTTATAGAGACCCAGTTTTCCCAGCACCATTTGTTGAAGAGACTGTTTTGTCCCTTTAACGTGGTTTTGGTAGGTAGGTTTGTCGAAAACCAGTTGGCTGTACAGGTGAAAGTGTATTTCTGGATTCTCAATTCTATTCCACTGAATATATAAATCAGTTTGGGTAGGATTGTCATCTTCACAATATTTAGTCTTCCAATCCATGAATACAGAATGTCTTTCCATTTGTTTAGGTCTCCATTGATTTCTTTTAGCATTGTTTTGTAGTTTTCTGCATATAGGTCCTATACTTCTTTGGTTAAATTAATTCCTTGGTATTTGAGTTTTTTTGTTGCTATTGTAAATGGAATTTTCCCTCTGATTTCCTTCTCAAATTGTTCAATACTCAGGTACAAAAACATTGGTGATTTTAGCATGTTGACCTTGTAAACTGCCACTTTGCTAAACTCATTTATTAGCTCAAGTCGCTTTGTTGTAGACGTTTCAGAGTTTTCTAAATATAGGATCAGGTCATCTGCAAATAGTGAAAGTTTTACTTCCTCTTCTCCTATTTGGATGCCTTTCAACTTTTTTCCTGTCTAATTGCTCTAGCTAGAGCTTCTAGTACAGTGGTGAATAACATGGTGACAGTGGCCATCTTTGTCGTTTTCTGATTTTTAAAGGGAAAGTTTTCAAAATTTCCCCGTTGAGTATGACCTTGGCTGTGGATTTTTAATATAAGCCTTTTATAATATTGAGGAATTTTCCTTCTATTACTATCTCTTGAAGTGTTTTTATCAAGAAAGGATGCTGGATTTTGTCAAATGCCTTTTCTGTGTCGATTGATATGGTCGTGTGGTTTTTTTCCTTCAGTTTGTTAATGTGGTGTATGACTTTGATTGATTTTCTTATGTTGAAGCAGCCTTGCACACCAGGAAGAAATCCCACTTGGTTGTGATGTGTAAGTCTTTTGATTTGCTTTTGAATTTGATTTGTAAGTATCTGTTGAGAATTTTTGCATCTATGTTCATTACATAGATTGGTCTGTAATTTTCTTTCCTTGTAGTGTCTTTATCCGACTTTGGTATTAGGATGGTGTTGGCTTCATAAAATGTGCTGGGTAATTTTCCCTCATCTTTAATTTTTTGGAAGAGTTTAAACAGGATTGGTGTTAATTATTTTTAAAATGCTTGGTAAAATTCACCTGCGAAGCCATCTGGTCCTGTACCTTACTTTGTTGGGAGATTTTTGAAGACAGATTCAATCTCTGTAAGTGTTAAGATCTTGTTAAGATCTTGAATTTCTCATAGCATCAGTGTAGGCTGTGTGTGCTTTTCTAAGAATTTGACCATTTCATCTAGGATGTCTAGTTTGTTGGCATATAGTTTCTCATAATATCCTCTTATGATCCTTTTTATTTCTGTGGAGTCAGTCGTAACTTCACCCCTTTCATTTCTGATTTTGTTTGCATTTTCTCTCTTTTTTTCTTTGTATTCTAGCTAGGGGTTTGTCAATTTTATTGATTTTCTCAAAGAACCAGCTTTTGGTTTTGTTCATTTTCTCTATTTTTTTTTGTTGTTGTTGTTCTCAATTTCATTTATTTCTGCTCTAATGTTTATTATTTCTTTCCTTCTGCTTGCTTTGGGATTGGTTTGCTGTTCTTTTTCTAGTTTCTCCAGTTGTTTAGTTAAATCTTTGATTTTAGCTCTTTCTTCTTTTTTAACATAGGTGTTTAGGGTGATAAATTTCCCTCTCAAGACTGCATTCGCTGTATCCCATAAGTTTTGATAAATTGTGTTCTTGTTTTCATTTGTCTCAATATATTTACTGATTTCACATGCAATTTCTTCTTTGACCCACTGATTATTTAAGAGTGTATTGTTTAGCTTCCATACATTTGCAAATTTACCTCTTTCCTGTCTATCATTGATTTCCAGTTTCATTCCATTATGATTTAAGAAGGTGCTTTGTGAAATTTCAGTCTTTTCATATTTAATGAGAGCTGCCCTGTGACCTAACATGTGGTCTACCCTGGAAAATGATCCATGAGCACTTAGGAAGAATGTATAACCCACTAAGTTTGATTGCAACATTCTGTATCTGTCTATTAGGTCTAGCTCATTTATCATATTGTTCAAGTTCTCTGTTTCCTTGTTGATCTTCTGTCTAGTTGTTCTGTCTAATGATGTGAGTGGTGTATTGAAGTCTCCAATGAATATTGTGGAAATGTCTATTTCTCCCTTCAGTTTTTCCAGAGTTTGTCTCATACTTTGGGGCACCTTTGTTAAGTGCATAGATGTTTATGACTGTTATTTCTTCGTGGTGGATTGTCCTCTTTATTGATATATAATGGCCTTTGGTAACTCTTGTAACTTTTTTGCATTTAAAGTCTGTTTTGTCTGATATTAGTATAGCTAACCCTGCTCTTTTTTGGTTACTATTTCCGTAAAGTATCTTCTTCCAACCTTTCACTTTCAGCTGGTTTGTATCCCTAGGTCTAAAGTGAGTCTCTTGTAAGCAGTATATGGATGGCTTGTGTTTTTTAATCTATCTGTCAGCCTGTAGCTTTTTATTGGGGAGTTTACTCCATTCACATTCAATGATATTACTGCAAATGCATTATTTATTTCCATCATTTTTTCTTTGGTTTCCATATGTCAAATCTTATTTTCATCTTTTTACCTTTTTGTTAATCCTTGCTGCTATTCTTTCTTCTATATACTCCTCCAAGTCTCTATCTCCTGTCTTTTTCTTTCAGGCTCTAAGGCTTCCTTTAATATTTCCTGCAAAGGTGGATTTTTTAAAGGGACTCTTAGTTTCTGTTTGTTTGTGAATATTTCATACTCACCTTCATATTTGAAGGACAGTTTTGCTGGATAAAGAATTCTTGGCTAGCAGTTTTTCCTCTTTCAGTATCCTAATTGTATCATAGCACTGTCTTCCCTCCTCCATTGTTTCTGATGAGAAATCTGCACTAAGTGTTACTGAGCATCCCTTGTATGTGATGGTCTGTTTCTCCCTTGCTGCTTTCAGAATTTTCTGTTTATCTTTGACATTTGACATTCTGAGTAGCATATGTCTTGGAGCAGGTCTATTTGGATTCATCCTGATTGAGTTATGGTGTGCTTCTTGGATATGTAAGTTCATTTCTTTTGTAAGAGTTGGGAAATTTTCAGTTCTTATTTTCTCAAATACTCTTTCTGCCCCTTTTCCCTTCTCTTCTCCTCTGGAACTCTTATGACATGTATGTTTTGCATTTCATATTGTCATTCAACATCCTGAGCCCCTGCTCAATTTTTTCCATTCTTTTCTCTCTCTGTTCTTTTTTCTCTTCAATTTCAGCTGTTCTGTCTTCAGTATCATTTATTCTTTCTTGTATCATTTCAAATCTGCTGTCGTATGCCTCTAATGTGTTTTTTTTGTTTTGTTTTGTTTTTTATTGTTTTTATTATATATCTCCCCCTTTCTGCTTGTTCTTGCTGTGTTGATCTTTGCGTTCTTCTGTGTCTGATTGTCTCCCTCCCCCCCGCTGTGGTGACCCGCCGAGTCAGCTCACCACGTGGCGGCCTTGCCTGCCCACGGGCGGCTTGTCCTGCCCACGGGGGCTTGCCCTGCCTGTGGTGGTTTTGCCCTGACCGTGGTGGCTTTGCCCTGCCATGGCGGCTTGCCTTCTCAAGGCGGTCTGCCCGCTCAAAGAGGCCCCAGGAACTGAACCCAGGGCCTCCCACGTGGCAAACCAGCACTCTACCAATTGAGCTACAGCTGGCCCCTCTAATGTGTTTTTTATCTCACCTGTTGTGTCTTTCATTCCTATAAGCTCTGTTACTTTTCTATTCAGGTTTTCAAATTCTTCTTTGTGCTCATTTTTCTCTTTAGTTGTATCTTCTTTCAACTCATTAATTTGGTTTTGTAAATTTGTGTGCATCTCATTAATCAGTTTTCTCAAATCCTGCATCTCTTCTAAGGTTTTGATAATCTTCTTTTTCTTGAAATGTCTTCCATTTTCTTAGTATAGCTTGTAATTCTTTTGATGATGTCTAGGCATATGATTGGGATGATAGTTTATTCAGATCCACCCTTTATCTCTCTTTTGTAGGGATTTAGTGGTGAGAGGCTGTGTGTTACTTGGGGAGAGAGGCTATAAAGGCTGGAAAAACCCTCTCATTTATTTACTTTTAATTTTCTCCCATGCACTTCCTTGGTCTGCCAGCAGATGGTGCTCTTTGGCATCCTCCTCAGTTCAATGCCTGGTTGGAGTGTATTTGCTGCAACACAGAATGGATCAATGTGATAGAGGTTCCTGCCTGGAGGAAAGTTTGTAATTCAAACTTTCTCAGAAACAGTTCTCCAGCCTTCTCTGGCAGCTCCCTCCTTTTCCTGGGTAGGAAATAATTCCATTCCCCTGTGCATCCCCAACAATCAGTCCTGATTAGTAGAGAGGGAGATTAGGAGGGTTGGATCTCTTTAGTACTGGATCCTTTAGTCCCTTGCCAAGGCAAACAATGGCACAGCCCCACCCAGCCTGGAAGGGCACATGGGACACAGCAGACCAAATTTGTGGGTCAAAAGCTGAGTCAGCCATAGGCTGTGTCCCTTTCTCTCCCCTTTCCTGGGGAGGTGCATCCTCAACAATCAGTCCTGGTTAGAAGAGAGGAAGATTGAGAGGGTCGGAGCTCTCCAGTCTCATGCTGGCTCCCAGGGCAAACAGCAGCATGGTCCCATCTGGCCTGGAAGGGCTAGTGGGACACAGCAGACCCACATATTAGGTCTGCTGTGTCCCACTCTCTACCCTTTCCTTGGGCGTTAGATCCCTGGAGCATCCTTTGTCTGTAGCTGTCTCAGAGGCCTGAGAATCCTAAAGAGTCTTAAGTGTGGGGGAGGGTGCCAGCAGTAGCAGCCACTGGTTTCAACTCACGATTTTGCTGTTGCAATTCCCCTCCTTTGTCCCTTTCTCTTCTGTGAGGTGTCCAGCCTTCACCTGGCATCCTAAACCCTAGAAGATCTTTTTTCAGGCTGTTTCTGTCTGTCTTCTAGCTATTTTTCTGGGAGAGAAGAGAATCCCATGTCTTTCTAGTCCACCATCTTCCCAGAAGTCCTCTCAAATATTTCTTTATGGCTCACCCAGTGTCCTTAATATTTGTTATCTCTTTAGTCAAATTTTTCCTTCAACTCTGAATTGGTTTAGGAGATTTGTGTGATTATCACTGATTAGTTGACTTAATTCCTGTATCTCATCAGGATATTTGGTTTGTTCCTTTGGCTGGACCATCTCTCCCTTTTTCCTGGTATGGCTTATAATTTTTTGCAGATGTCTAAACATCTGAATATGATTGTGAATTTACTCTGATGGTCAATTTCTCTTTCTTGCCTAGTGGTTTTGTTTCACAGCTTTTCTTTGATTTTTGGTTCAGTTTATTCTGACTCCTTAAAATGCCAAGCTGAAGTTCTCAAAATCGGGTCAGAGTCTCACGAATGGGGCACAGATTTTCTCCAGGGATTCAGTGCAATAGAGACCTAAAAACAGTTTTTCTCCTTGCAGTTTCCAGGCTGGCCAGCAGATGGCACTTATCAGTGAACCTTTCCAGGGAGGTGTCTCAACCTCTGCTTGCTCATACCAGATCCAAGACTCAAAGCAGGCTTTGCTGGCCAAATTCACTGAAGAGAAACCACTCTCTACCCTCTGCTACACCCTCCCTCTTCCCAGAAGTCTGTACCCCTCAGGCAGCTGCAGTGAGCCACAGATTTATCCAGGCTCTGTGCCTTCAGGGTGGGGGGTGGGCGCTCTTCCTGGCTGCCACAGGGGTTTAGGAACTTAGAGTTGTCATTTTGGGTTTTTGTTTTGTTTTGTTTTTTGTTCTTTGTTTTTTTTTTGTCCCTGTCCCTCATTCTCCTGGGGGTTGCAAAGTTCTGTTCTGGTGTGCTGATCCCTTGGACAGCTTTTTGCCATTTCTCCATTTTCTTTGTGAGAGAGTTGAGCCCTGCCTGCCTACTCTGACACCATCTTCCCAGAAGTCCTGTAGGTACTATTCCTTTTTTTTTTTTTTTTTTCCTTTTTTTTAAGGAGGTACCAAGGATTGAACCTGGGACCTTGTACATGGGAAGCAAGCGCTCAAACCACTGAGCTACAACCACTCCCCCTGTAGGTACGATTCTTATCCCCATTTTCCAGATGAGGAAACTGTAATTGGGGCCATCAAGCAACTTGACCA
>PVKH010050671.1:0-10035 GCA_004027955.1 Chaetophractus vellerosus
CACATTCAAATATACAATACACTGGTTCTAATTATATTCACAGTGTTGTGCTACCATCACCACCATCCATTGTCAGAACTTGGACAGACAAAAACTCTGAACCAATTAAACATTAACTCCCCATTGTCTACCCCCACCCCTGCCCCTTGTAACCTAAATTCTAGTTTCTGACTTTATGAACTTACTATTCTAACTATTTCATATCACTGAGACCATAAAATATTTATCCTTTTGTTTCTGGCTTATTTCGCTCAACATGATGTCTTCAAGGTTCATCCATGTTTTCACACGTATCAGAACTTCTTTCCTTTTTGAGGCTGAATTTTATATATATGTATCCCATTTAGTTTATTCATCCACTGATGGACACTTAGGTTGCTCCACCTTTTGGCAATTGTGAATGATGAACATAAGCGTGCAAATCCGTATAAGTCCCTGCATTCCATTCTTTTGGGCATATACCTAGAAGTGGGATTGCCAGGTCATATGGTGATTCTATACTTGACTTTCTGAGGAACCATCATACTGTTTTCCATAACAGCTGTACCATTTTACATTCCCACCAAATGAACGAATATTCCTGTTTCTCCACATCCTTTTGAAAATTTGTTATTTCTGGGTTTTTTTTCCCAATAGTAGCCATTCTAGTGAGTGTGAGATGGTATCTCGTAGTTTTGATTGACATTTCCCTAATGACTAATGATGTTGAGCATCTTTTCATTTGTGTATTGTCCATTTATATATCTTTGGAGAAATGTCTATTCAAGTCTTTTGCCCATTTTTTAGTGGGGTTTGTCTTTTGTTGATGATTTGTAGGATTTCTTTATATATTATGAATATTAAACCCATATCAGATGTATGATTCCAAATATTTTCTCCCATTCCGTAGGTTGTATTTTTACTTTCATGATGAAGTCCTTTGATGTACTAAAGTTTTTTTTAATTTGATGAGGTTCCATTTATCTATATTTTTCTTTTGTTGCTTGTACTTTAGGAGTAAAGTTGTAGTTGCTTAGAGTAATGTACTCCAGAAAAACATGTTCTCAATCTTAATCCATTTCCTGTATGTGTGAACCCATTGTAAATAGAACCTTTTGATGAGGCTTCTTCAAATAAGGTGTGGTGCAACTGATTTAGAATGAGTCTTAATCCTATCACTGGAAGCCTTATAGCAAACTCCGAGAAAAAAGCCTTTGTCGTGTTGAAGAAGTTTCCTTCTATTCTTTGCTTTTTAGGGGTTTTTATCAAGGAAGGATGCTGGATTTTATCAAAGCCTTTTCCACACCAATCAAGGTGATCATGTGCTTTTTTTCCCCTTCATTCTACTAATGTGGTGTATTACATTAATTTATTTTCTTAGGTCGAAACACCTTTGCTTTCCTGGGATAAATCCAACTTATCATGGCATATAATTCTTTAAATGTTTTCTTTGATTCAGTTTGCTAGTATTTTGTTGAGATTTTTGCATCTATATTCATAAAGGATATTGGTCAGTAATTTATTTTCTTGTATCTTTTTCTGGGTTTGCTATTATAGTGATATTGGCCTCAGAGAATGAGTTAGGGAGTGTTCCCTGCAATTCAATTTTTTTGGAAGAGTTTGAGGAGGATCATTGTTAATTCTCAGAATGTTTAGTAAAATTCACCAGTGAAGGCTTCTGCTTCTGAGCTTTTCTTTGTTGGGAGGTTTTTGATAACTGATTCAATCTCTTTACTTGTTATTGGTTTGTTGAGATCTTCTGTTTCTTCTTGAGTCAGTGTAGATAGTTTGTATGTTTCTAGGAATTCTCATTTGTTAACATACAGTTTGTGATGATTAAGTTCATGTATCTTTTATAGTGTCTAGTCATTTGTGCCTGGCCTGATTGTTACTGTGATGATATTTCATGGATTTAAATCATCAGTATGTTAATTGCATCTATGATTGATTACATCTACACTCAACTGAGGAAATTGCCTTCAGCAACAAGAGAAGTCTCATCTAATCAGTTGAAGGCCTTAAAAGGAGAAGTGATGATTTCAGCAGCCAGAAGGGAAAATTTCCATGTCTGTTTCAGCCAGCCAGTCTTCCTGTGGAATTCATTGAAATTTTTCATCAGAATTCTCAGCTTGGGGCCTGCCCTATGGAAATTGGATTTGCCCATCCCCACAGTTGTGTGAACCAATTCCTATTAAAAAAAGAAAACTCTTAATATTTACATTATATATACATATATCTCCCCTGTTGGTCTGTTTCCCTAGAGAACCTTGATTAATACACTGTTCATTTATCATTTTTCTGATATCCTTTAGTTCTTTCTCTGTGTTTTCCTTTATATCCTTGAACATATTGTCTATCAGATTTTTAAATTTATTTTGTTTTTTCTTGTTCTTTTTTTTTTGGCAATCAGATTTTTAAAGTTTTCTTCTGGTATGTCTAAAATCTGGTCTTCTTTATTGATGGTTTCTGAATTTTTATCTTGCTCTTTGCCTGGGCCATCCTTTTCTGTTTCTTTGGTTGGTAATCTTTAGTTGTACAGTATACATTTTAATATTATAATGACTTAACTCTTGGATTTAATTCCCAAACTGTGTGTACCTTAAATTTGCATCCAGCTAGTGATATGCAAGAGATTTACTTTAATTTCAGGAGCTAACAAAAACAAACAAATCTACACTAAAAACATCTTTCAAAGTCTTTGCTAATTGGTTCTGATTTGGCTGGTGTAGTCCATCAGGGTTTAAGCCTCCTATCAAAAAGATCAGCCCAAGGTAAAAGTGAAGGGCACGGTCCTCTGTCTTTTTGAACCTGAATCTTGTCCTGGGCTTGTGCCTGCACATGACATTAGGAATTCCCCCATTTATGGGAATTTGAATGCCCTCTCTACACCCTATAAAGTAGACTTTTACCCTTTTCCAGGGTATTATTGTTTCTTATACTGATTTAGCTGTGAAAAGCTGCTTCTGCCTACAGGGCAAGTTCTGGGAGGGTGAGCTCCAGAGAGTTTCCTAGTTCAGTCTTCCAGGCTGCCACTCGATAGATTGGCACAACATTCAGGTAGCCAAATATGCGTGTGAGGGTTTCTCTTCTCCCTCCAGAACAGGCCCAGGGACCCACAATGGGAGCATAGGCTGGCTTCACACTGCACTACAGAGTGGGTAAAGAAGGGTCCAGCAAGGAGAGACTATAAACTTCAATGTAAACTATAATCCATGCTTAGTGGCAATGCTCCAAAATGTATTTAATTGCAATGAATGTACTACACTAATGAAGGATGTTGTTAATGTGGGAAAGTGTGGGAGATGTGGGGAGCGGGACATGTGGGAATCTCCTATATTTTTTATGTAACATTTATGTAATCTAAGTATCTTTCAAAAAATAATAAAAATTTTAAAAAATAATAGCAGAGAGACATTCAGAGGTAGGGAAAACAATATATACATTTAAAGGTATGGGCATAAGAGACTGAAGAAGAGAAAAAAATAGCAGGTTCTAATAACAATAGTAACAGTATTTCATTGAAAAGAGACAAAAATAAATCAAAATATAACCATGGTTATTTAGTTATGTTAGAATGGTAGTAGTTATGGTTCACTGGTATCCTTTTCTTATTTTTCAAACTTTCTGCAAAGTGGCTGCATTACTTATACAATTAAAATAATTATAAAACATAAAACATGATTAGACAAACTTAATAGCTTATGCATGTAACAAAATGTGCTTAGAATGTGTTGAAAACTTTGCTTAAGTAAGTCTAGTGTTATTGCTAAAAGGGATGAAAATTCTTAAATGTGAAGGTATCATAATTAAAGCTTATATTTCAATTTTAAGTAGCAATGACTGTGACTTTTGTTTTCCTTAGTATCGTTACTCCATTAACAATGGATATGTATGCCTGGACTAGAGAACAAGCTGTTTTGTATGATGGAATAATACTTGCTGCTCTTGGAATTGAGGCAGTTATTATTTTCATGGGAATTAAGTTACTGTCCAAAAAGTAAGTTGCGTGTTTTGTGTTTAAGTATGTTTTTAAAAATGAAACATGAAACAGTTAATGTAAATGAAAATGGTCATAAAATAATTTGACATTTTTCTTTCAATATGTATTAGTTTTAGTCTTTGAAAGTTTGCAAATAGATTCAAAATTTATTAAGGGAGCTTATTTAAAGATGCTCTATGTTCTCTTCTTTGGTAAAGCAAAAATATATTAACAAAGTAAATAATTGTCTCCTAATGTATCTTTCGCATATTATTTTATATTTAAAGTATTTCTAAAATTTTATTTCACAATGAATTTAGACAGTCCATCTCCTAACTATTTATTCTTAAAATACTCTATTAAAAGTTTTATAAATCAAGCAATAAATATTGAGTCAGTGCCAAGCTTAGGTGCTAAGGAGAACACCATGAAGATTCCTGTCCTTATGGGTCTAAATAGAAGGGCCAAGAGAGAGATCGAGATGGAGACAGAGATAGAGATAGAGTCATATTAAAAGTTTAATAATAGTAAACGCATTATATCTTGCTACATAAATAGAGTGGTCCTGCTGATAAACGTTCTCACAGAATGTCCAATTCCACCCCTTCAAAGAGCCTATATTCTAATGAGGGAAACACCAATACACAAATGTGATGCCAGGTAGTGATAAGTGCTATGAAGCAGAATAGATTAGAGAATAAAGAGTTAACAAGAGCTGGGTGGGGAGTGGGAAAGTGTTATATTCCATACACCCATCTAGAAAGGCATGTCTGAGGAAGTTACATTCAAGCTGAGACTTCAGTGAAGTCAGAGAAAAGCCATGCAATGCACTGGAACTCTCTTCCCCCAGGAGGGTTGAGTATTGCAGAAGCCTGTCGCAAATACTGAGCTTTGTGGGTTGAAGGAACTAGCAGGAAGGCCAGTTTGGCCAGAGCAGAATGAGAGAAATGGTGAATGGTAGATCAGAGTGGAAAGATATGGAGCCTTATGCATATTCTGAGGGTGTTGGGAAGCCTTTGGTTTTATATATTTATTTTACTTTGTATTATGTAAAATTTCCAGTATACACAAAGGTGTAGAGTATATCATGAACCTCTAATATCCATTACGCAGCTTCAACAGTTGTCAATTCTTGGACAATCTTGTTTCATCTATACCTCTACCTACTTCACACTCCCTCTTCCTTGCACGTGGTTTATTTTTAAACACATCCCAGACATCATTTCATGTCTTCCATAAATATTTCAGTATGTAGCTCTAAAAGTTAATGCACACCTAAAAATATTAACAAAAATGATTTGTTAATATCATCAATTATCCAGGCAATTTTCAAATTTTGTACACTATCTCAAATGCTTTTTTTAATTTATTTTGTTTTTTTAATATATTTTTCGGTTTTCGGCTTGACTTAGAATCTTAAATTTCTTAAGTCTCTTAATCTATAGATTTCTCCTTTCTCTTCTCCCCCACCCCCTTACAAATTGAAGAAACTAGGATGGTTGCCCTGTAAAATTTCCCACATTTTGGATCTTACTGATTACACCCCCTGTAGTGTTTTTAAAAATTTTCCTCTCTCCACTGCATTTCTTGAAAATTGGTACTTAGATCTAAAAGCTTGATGAGATTTGGGTTCAAGTTTTTTGGTAAAAATCCTTTATAGGGGGTGTAATGTGCTTATATCAGGGGAAATATAATGTTTTGTTTATCTCTTTATTATGTGAGTGACCATTGGTCATTCCCTAGATCCATTAATTCATTAGGGATTGCAAAATGCTAGTATCCTAATTCTATTATTCCTTTATTTTCTAGAATAGTTTCCATAAATAGAACCTTTCCCTCACCAACTATTTGGTTATTCTGAGGTACAGTTTATATAAGAAAAGCCGAATAAACGCTTGATTCATTCTATTTATTTGTTTTTAAAATAATGAGTCTGTTCCCTAGCATCCTCTAAAAGTGACCAATTAAAATTTTATTTTATTATAGTTTAAATTCATGGATAATAACATTTTTAAGTTTCAACCCATTGCAACTATAATTCATTTTGGTGTTTACATTGTCACATTTTTGCCCAGCTTCTTCAATTTGGCATCTGAATCCTCTTGTCATGACCCAGTAGTCACTGATAGCTTCTCTGCTCTCTAGTATGATAAGATGTCTAGACTCATCTTTTACTTTATCTGCCCTAGACCTGAAATCAGCAATTTTTCAGAGGATTCCTGGTTCTTTTTAGTGGGCATTTATATTTAGCATTCATATTAATTGATATATCAATAAAAATCAAGACTATTTTATTTATAGTCTTTTAAATTGGGTTATAATATAATGTTTCATTTTGAAATTACAGTGTTTGTGTTCTTTAACAGGATTGGTGAGCGAACAATTCTACTGGGAGGACTCATCATTGTGTGGATTGGCTTTTTCATCTTGTTACCTTGGGGAAATCAGTTTCCCAAAATACAGTGGGAAGGTATAGCTGTACATAATACTATATTGTTAGCCCATGTCATTCATCTAAAATTAAAAAGTAATGCAGCATACTAATTTCATTTTTATAGATTTACATAATAATTCCATCCCTAATACTACATTTGGGGAAATAATTATTACTTTTTGGAAGTCTCCAAGAGTAGATCACCATGAAGTACCAACTGGTTGTCCAGTTGAACAAGCCTGGTGCCTCTACACCCCCATGATTCATCTGGCTCAGTTCATCACTTCAGCCGTGCTAATTGGAATAGGCTATCCAGCCTGCAATGTTATGTCCTATACACTATATTCAAAAATTCTAGGACCCAAACCTCAGGTGAGTCAGTTACTCTGACATTACAGTGATGTGAAATATGCTTGTAAGAACTTACATTTTTGGCTACCATTCTTTATCTTTAACAGGTTGATTTTGTGATTTTTATCATATTCAGCATTTTAAATACAAAACACCCCATGACTTTTATAAAGTATTTACCAGATTATATACTGAGATTTAACAAACAGTATCCTAAATGATAATTCAAAGATGTCTTGAACTCAGAGATTATGAGTGCAAAATAATTTTTACAGAGAAAATGTTCAAAACCTAAATTTCTGAAAACTCACTTGTGGACTAGGCAAATGTTAGGGAACCAAAATTGATAGCCAAATTTGGATCTAGGCCTAATTTCATCAGTTCTAGGAGCAATTACTAAGAAATGAAAACACAACAGTCTTAGAATTTTCAGTAGCTATGTATTTTTTTATTTTTTATTATAAGAATTTCCATATTCATTGTATAAAAATTGTAAGAAATCTATAGAAGCAAAATATCACAGAGACAATTACTGCTAACATTTTTTTTTAAGATTTATTTTTTATTTATTACATTTCCCACACCCTTTCTGCTTGCTCTTGCTGTGTGTCCATTCTTGTGTTCCTCTCTGTCCGCTTTGTCTCCCCCCATTGCAGCGACGCGCTGAGACTGGTCACTGTGCAGGCGGCTTTGCCCCGCTGGTGGGCAGCTTCTGCTTCCATTCATGGCCAGCTCTACTTCAGTTCGCGGGTGGCTGGCTGCGCTCCGTTCGCAGGCGACCTGCCCTGCCCGTGGTGGCTTTGCCCTGTCCATGGCAGCTTTTTGCCCTGTCCACGGCAGCTCTGCCCGCCCATGGTGGCTTGCCCTTCTCAAGGCGGTCTGCCCACTAGGAGAGGTCCCCGGGAACCTAACCCAGGGCCTCCCATGTGGTATACCGGCACCCTATCCACTGGGCTATACAGCCGGCCCCTACTGCTAACATTTTGATGAACTATGTCTCTACTTCCAGTCTTTTATCTACACTTATGAGTACAGATGGTGTTTTCGTTGTTGTTTTAGGAGATACCGGGCATTGAACCCAGGATCTCATACATGTGAAGCAGGTACTTAACCACTGAACTACACCCACTCCCTGGGTGGTGTTTTTTTGTTTCTTTGTTTGTTTGTTTGTTTGTTTGTTTTTAAAGATTTTATTCATTTTATTACATATCTCCCCTTCCCCCCCGTTGCGGCGACACGCCGAGACTTGGTCACTGCGCAGGCGCGGCTTTCCCTGCTTGTGGGCGGCTTTGCTTCTATTTACGGCCGGCTCTGCTTCAGTTCGCGGGTGGCTGGCTGCGCTCCATCCGCGGGCGACCTGCCCTGCCTGTGGCGGCTTTTGCCCTGTCCGTGGCAGCTTTTTGCCCTGCCCACGGAGGTTCTGGCCCGCCCATGGCGGCTTGCCATTCTCAAGGCGGTCTGCCTGCTAGGAGAGGTCCCCGGGAACCGAACCCGGGGCCTCCCATGTGGTATGCCGGCGCCCTATCCACTGGGCTATCGAGCTGGCCCCCTGGGTGGTGTTTTTAACACAAAAATATGATTATACCTTGTATACTGTATTGATCTGTTATTTTAAAAAATATTTAATAATATACTATGACTATCTCCCCATGACATTTAATTTTTTTTAGAAAATTATTTTAATAGAAATAGAACTTCATTCTATTTTATGTATATACCATTATTTATTCACTCATTCTCCTATTGCATGCTTAGGTTATTCCTAGGTTTTGCTTCTAACTCTTCTTTTTAGTAAAAGTTATTTATTTATTTATTTTTTTATTTTATTTTTGTTACATATCCCCCACCCCCCGCTTGTTCTTGCTGTGTTCATTTTTGCATTCTTCTGTGTCTGCTCTGTCCCCCCGCTGCGGCGACCCGCCGAGTCACCTCACCGTGCAGGTGGCTCTGCTCCGTTGGCGGGCGGCTCTGCTCCGTTGGCGGGCGGCTCTGCTTCCGTTCACGGGCAGCTCTGCTCCGTTCGTGGGCGACTTGCCCTGCCCGTGGCGGCTTTTTGCCCTGCCCATGGCAGCTCTGCCCCGCCCACGGCAGCTTGCCCTTCTCAAGGCGGTCTGCCCGCCCAGAGAGACCCCCAGGAACCGAACCTGGGGCCTCCCATGTGGTGAACTGGCACCCTATCCACTGGGCTACAGCAGGCCCCCAGTAAAAGTTATTTAAATTGTCCACAAAATGAAAATATTACCTTCTTCTTTAAAATAGCCTCACTTTACCTTTTGAGGACAGGATTTAATGTTTCTATGTTGAATTAAGACAGAGAAAATTTTTTTCCATTCATGAATTTTCAAACTATAAAAGTAAGTAAAATATTTTGGTAATAATTTCTTGATTGTTTTTCATCTAAAAATTATATTTTCAGTTTTTCAAAGTTAAGAATAAAAGCACATTATTATAAAAACAATACATGATGGTTGTAACAAAATTGAAATAATTTAGAAACATATATAGCAGAAAATAAAGGCTTCTCTTAGTTTCACCACACCAGAATGAATTACTCTTAACTTCCTTTGTAACTTTGAAGACATTTTCTATGCATATTTAAACAAACATACCCACTCAGGTTTTTTTTTAAAAGAGATAAAATAGATTAAAGTAAATCTCCTATATATTTTTTTCCGTGTCTTGGTTTTTCTAGCTTAATATGTCATAACCTTCTTTCTATGTCAGTGCATATAGATTTTTTTCTTATAATAAGATCTTATTCCACTATAGACCTTATCCTTTAAACAGCTGCTTAACATTCATTCATTAGATATAACAATTTATTTACTTAATCCTCCATTGACAGACATTTAAGTTGTTTTCAATTTGAGGCTATTAAAAGTAATGCTGGGTTCTGCAAGGAGATAGTACATCCCTCCCAATATTTTAAGTGGCCATCAGTTGCTGAAGCCAGCTCCAAAGTTGGGGGAGGGGGGGAAGTAATGCTGGTGGAAGCGGCTGTGGCTCAATTGGTTGGGCTCCCATGTACCATATGGGAGGCCCTGAGTTTGATTCCCAGGGCCTCCTGGTGAAAGCAATCCAGCCCACGGGGCGCGGTGACCTGATGGCCCACACGGGGCGGTGAGCTGGCACAGCAAGATGGCGCAACAAAGGGAGACAAGCAGATACAGAAAAACACAAAGCAGATGGACACAGCACAAGCAGCAAGGGGGGGTGGATAAATAAATAAATTTTTAAAAATAAAAATAAAAAAATTTTAAAAAGTAATGCTGGGAAGCAGATGTGGTTCAAG
>PVKH010050692.1:0-10181 GCA_004027955.1 Chaetophractus vellerosus
TCTTCCCTGTGGCCACCGGACTCCTTCAGACTCCTGCAGTAACTGCCACATAGATGGCAACTGCTACTCTGCTGCCCCCTAGGGGACATTGGTCCACATAGACAGACTTCTGCTGCTGTGACTCAGTGAACTTCATCCAGGAAGCATCCAGATAGATGGAAATATGAGAACAGAATTGTATTTGTCTCTGGTAACTAAAAACAATGGCTAAATAGCAGGTTAAGCCTCAGGGCTGGAACTGCCTCCTGTAATTTGGAGCTATCTGTAAGGTCTCAGACCCTGAAGAGGATTATAAAGTGGTGTCAGCTGCACTTCCTCACTCTCTGTACATTTCCTTCTGGTTAATCTTCAACATTTTCAAATGATTTCTTGAACCCAGAAAAAATATAAATGATGAAACGCTAAATTAGAACTTCAGATTTCTTGAGAAATTTAGTCCCTTTTTTCTTTTCCCATTATCCAAGAAAGGTACAATGAAGGTCTGTTGGGAATATCGTTATTGGTAGTGGATCCTTTCTATAACACTCTCTACCATACAATGCATATCAAGTCCTGTGAGGGACTCAGATGAAGTACTGTACGCAAATGCAAAGCATTTTCTGTATTCTCATTATGGGGACTAGAAGCTTCAAATAGTTGGCATTCCAGTAACTATCACAGAAAGAACAGAAACCAAGGAATGGAGTAGTATAGACTGCAACATTTATATGTTACCAGAAATTTAAAATAAAACCTGCAGAAAAATAAGTAACACATATTTTTGTAATGTTTCATATCCCAGATATGGGAAAAATCTTACTCTTAAATTTGATGTTATCTAAATTTTGAATTAGTGTAGACAACAGTCACAAAGAAAAGCATATATTAAAAAATACATATTCTAAGATCATAGATCAAATCCAAGATTATGTCTTGGTTTACTAAAAGAAGAATATCACAAAATCAGAAGTTCGGAGAGGCCAGAAATCCAACATCAGTATCACTAGGCTAAAATCAAGGTGTTGGCAGGACTGCACTCCCCCCCCGCCCCCCAGAGGCTCTAGAGGAGAATCCATTTTTTGCCTCTTCCAGCTTTTGATGTCTGTGGGTATTCCTTGGTTTGTGGCTGCATCAATTTAATCTCTGCCTCCATGGTCACATTGACTTCTCTGTTTCTGTGTTAAATCTCCCTCTGCCTCTCTTAAAAGGACACTTGTGATGCATTTAGGACCCACTCGATAATCCAAGATAATCTCCACATTTCAAGATCTTTAACTTAATCATATCTGCAAAGACCCTTTTTCCATACAAGGTAACATTCACAGATCCAGGGACTAGAACTCAGATATCTTTCAGGGCCACCATTAATCTACCACATGAGGATGTGGAACAACTGGAAATCTCATACATCACTGGTAGAAGTTTAAAGTGATACAATACTCTATAATTATTTGGAATTATCCTATTTTAGGAATTGAAAATCCCATTCTAGATACATATCCAAGAGAAATGATTACAAATTCCAATAAAAAGACATGTATCAGATGTACATAGTAACTTTAATCCTTACTATCAAAAACTGTTGGGGAGAGGATGTGGCTCAAGCAGTTGGGTGCCTGCTCCCACATGGGAGTTCCTGGGTTCAGTTTATGGTGCCTCCTAAAGAAGACAAGCGGATGCAATGAGCTGACACAATTAGCTGACAAACGAGCAGACACAATAAGCAGGGACTTAGATGTGTCGAGTGGTTGGGCACCCGCTTCTCATATGGGAGATCCTGGGTTTTCCCAGTGCCTCCTAAAAAGAAGATAAGCAGACAACAAGCAAACACATAGAGCAGGCACAGAGCAGACACAGTGAGAAGATAATGAGCAGACAGACAAGGGAGCCATGGGGGGGGGGTGTTAAAAAGAAACCTGCTAAAAACAAGGAAAAATTGGAAACAACCCCAATGTTTCCAGGTGGATTGTGGACATAAATTTGCAAAGCAAAAGCATAACGTTTTTAGAATATACTATAGGAAAATCAAATCTGGAAGAAATTTCCTAAATGGAATGAAAAGATTGATAAATTTTACATTACAGTAAAATTAAGTGCTTCTGCTTATCAAAGGACATCATTAAGGGAATGCAAAGCAAGTCACAGAGTGGGAAAATATATTTCAAATATTGATAACTAACAATTCTACTCCTGGGTATTTGTCCAACAGAAATGTATACATGTGAGTACCAGGAGACATGGACAATGATGTTCATGATAATATTATTTATAATAATTAAACACTGGAAAGAAGTCAAATATTCACCAACAATGGAACAGTTAAATAAACAGTTGTATATTCATGCAGCAACATGAATGAATTCTACAAACATAAAGTTGAGTAAAAGAGGGGCCGGCTCGATAGCCCAGTGGATAGGGCGCCAGCATACCACATGGGAGGCCCTGGGTTCGATTCCCGGGGACCTCTCCTAGCGGGCAGACCGCCTTGAGAATGGCAAGCCGCCATGGGCGGGCCGGAGCCGCCGTGGGCAGGGCAAGAAGCTGCCACAGACAGGACAAGAGCCGCCACGGGCAGGGCAGGTCACCCGCGGATGGAGCGCAGCCAGCCACCCGCGAACTGAATCAAGCGCCGGCCGTGAATGGACACAGAGACCGCCCACAAGCGGGGAAAGCCGCGCCTGCGCAGTGACCACTCTCGGCGCGTCGCCGCAGCGGGGGGAAGGGGAGATATGTAATAAAATAAATAAATCTTTAAAAAAAAAAAAAAAAGTTGAGTAAAAGAAATCAGACACAAAACAATGATTCCATTTACATAAAACCTCCAAACAGTCCACCTTAACTCTAGAATCTAAAGATGCAGAGGTAGATGGTAAAACTATAAATAAAAGCCAAGAAGGGATTATCATAAACGTTAGCATAGTTACACTTGTTAGGGAGAAAGTGGTTGATTGGGAAGAAGCATAGACAGATTTCGAGGGCACTGGCACAGTTCTGTTTCTTGACCTGTGGGTGGTTACATATGTGCTCACTTTTATAAAAATGTTAACGTTAAGCTGCATATTTACCTTTTCCTGGATGATATACTTCGCAATAAAGATAGTGTTAAACTATTCTATAGGAACTGTGTTTTCATTATCTGCCCAATGCTTGCTCTTGGAAGTATTGTCTCACTCATTTAAAGACCATATACCCTCATCACACTTTTGTACCCTTTCCCTCATTACAAAAAAATCCAGTTTGGCTATGACAGTAGCATATTATTGTGACTATAATTAACAGCATTATAATATAGGTGAATGTGGTTAAAAGGGGAAACTTTAGGTTGCATATGTTACTAGAATAAAAATTTAAAGATAAAACACAGGACTGTATAATGCAGTGAGCTCTACTGTAGATGGACTATAGTTAAGAGTACAAGTAAAGAAAGAATGTACAAGAAAGTACAAGAAAGAATGTTCTTTCATGAATCATAACATATGTATGACACCAATACAAAGTGTTAATAATAGCGTGGAATCTGGGAAAAATCCACCTAATGTAAACTAAGGATAATAGTACTACTTTAATAATCTTTCAGCAAAGGTAACTACTGTTAACAACAACAAAAAAAGAATAGCACAATTACAAAAAAGTGCTATCATCAACGGTAACATCCACACCAATCCAAGGTGTTGGTGGTGGGGTGGTGTATGGGAATTCTATAATTTATGCATGATTGTTCTGTAAACCCACAACTTCTCTAATTTAAAAATTAACAGGGGCCGGCTCGATAGCCCAGTGGATAGGGCGCCGGCATACCACATGGGAGGCCCCGGGTTCGATTCCCGGGGACCTCTCCTAGCGGGCAGACCACCTTGAGAATGGCAAGCCGCCATGGGCGGGCCGGAGCCGCCGTGGGCAGGGCAAGAAGCTGCCATGGACATGGCAAGAGCCACCACGGGCAGGGCAGGTCGCCCGCGGATGGAGCGCAGCCAGCCACCCGTGAACTGAAAGCCGGCCGTGAACGGACGCAGAGACCACCCACAAGCGGGGAAAGCCGCGCCTGCGCAGTGACCACTCTCGGCGCGTCGCCGCAGCGGGGGGAAGGGGAGATATGTAATAAAATAAATAAATCTTAAAAAATAAAAAATAAAAAATAAAAAAAAATAAAAATTAACAATTTTTGAGATGCAAGGAAGCAAAGAACATGTCTTATTTCAGTATCCCTAACACTTTGCATAGCATCTGGCATATGCTGTTTATTAAATGACTGAATTAATTGGATGACTTTGTCTTTCTTATGCCCTATAAAAATCTATTAAAAAATTTCTTTAAACGCATCAGTCCTCAATGGTTTTAATGGAGATTCCTTCAGATGTTCATGGAATAGATAATTCTTATATTATTTAAACCTTGTAAATGATTTTTTTAAAATGGAACTCTTTCCAATTAATTTTTCAAGGCCAGCTTTCCCTTAACAGTATACTCAATACATTTTCTGTATAGCTACAGTAACTATTGGGAACATATATAATGAGCAAGAGTGGAAATCACATTTGCAGTAGTAGGGACTACCAAGAAAATCAGAAAATTTTATTGATGTACTGACAAAATGGAAATGCAATTCATGTTTCTGGAAGGGACCCTCAGGAGTATAAAAATATCACTTAATTTAACAAAACAGCTTAAGAATCTCTGGGATAACTAAGATAAATTTTGGAAAAGTAAAAATGAAAGTGAGATAAACTCATTCTTTCATATAATAAAATAAATATTCAAGATACAATAATTGAAATATAGTGTGAGTCTGAAACAGAAACAGATGACAGATAATTGGAATAGAATAGAACGCTGTGCTACAGAAAGTTTACATTAGAATTTAATACATTTTGTATAACATCATATAACAGTGGTGAAAGGACAGATATAAACAAATGGTATGGGGAAAACAGACCAATAATTCAAAAAATAAGTAAATTACACAAAAATAAACTCCAACAGAATTAGACTATTATTTTTAAAATATACAAAATAAAAACTAAAAGAAAATAGATGTGAATATTCTTATAACCAAAGGCCTTTCTAAAAATAAATTTAAAATCAGGAATCATAAGTGAAAAGATTGGTAGATTTTACATAAAAACATCTGAATGCTCAATACTTCTTCATATGGAAAGACACAAACAATAATCAACTAGAGTTGTAAGATGATGAAGTAAAGATATCTTTGCTCACTGCTTTCAACAATCAAATAAAAGCAACAAAAGTGAAAAAAAAAAAAAAAGCAAAAATTCATTCTGAGATGAAAACAGGAAACACCTATGTTCCCAAATCATGTATATATGAGAAATCTTGTCATCTTCAAAACTGCCAAGGCCCTCGGCCCGCGCCGCGTGGTGAGCTGGTGCAGCAAGATGATGCAACGGAGGGAGACAAGCAGGCACAGAAAAATGCACAGCAAATGGACACAGCAAGGGGGGCCATAAATAAATTTTAAAAAATAAATCTTTAAAAAAAAAAAACCTGTCAAGGCCCTGAAAGTTAAGGAAAGACTGAGAAATAGTTGCAGACAACAGGAGACTAAAGAAATGTGATAACTAAATGCAATGTAAGAAACTGGACTGGATCATTTTGCTACAAAGGATATTATTAGGAAAGTTGTTTAAATTTGAATGACATCTGGGGATTAGATGTATCAATGTCAATTCTCTTGTCTTGATAGTTGTATTATAGCTATTGTGAAAATGTCCTTTTTAGTAGGAATGACACATAAGTACTCAGTGGTGATGTGGCATCATATCTGCAATTTACTCTCAAAAGATTCAGGAAAAAGTCTATATTGAATACTTGCAAATTTTCTGTAAGTCTGACTTTTATTTTAGAGAGTAAATTAGAAGGAAGATCAGGATAGATAGTAACATAGGGCTGTAAGGGAAATGAAAAATGGCATGGAAAAAATAAAATTAAATTAAAAAAGAGAAAATAAAAACAAGATTTTAAGACAATGACAGATATGGAACTCTGGCAAAGGAAATCCATTATATGTATTAATAAGATCACAGAGCAAAAAATCAAAACAATGATATAAAACAAATATTTAAAACTATATCTCAAAAAAATAAAAATAAAAATAAAACTATATCTCAAGAAAGCTTTTCTGAAATTTAAGAAAAAAAATTCTTGTATATATATATATACTGAAGGGAAACTCCTGGGAACTAGTAAAATTTTCCAAGAATGGACAAAATCAAAATATATCTTAATATAGAATTTTAATGCTAATGCTGATGAAAAAAATAGGGCTGGGATCTAAACAAAAGACAAAGAGAAAATTATACTGGGAGCAAATCAATAGTCAATTTAAAAAATAAGCCAAATCGTTTTGAGTGGTTTTCCTTGGTTCTTGATGAGTCCACAGATTATACTGATATTGCTCAGTTGATGTCTATTTGAGAAATCAATGTTGACTTTGGCATGACTGAAGAATTAGCCTCTGTTTGTCTAAGTGAAACACCATAGGTGAGAATATTTTCAAAGAAGTTGAGAAAAAACTAATTCTGTACAAGCTGAAGTGGAATCTGCTATGATACATTACAAATGATGGTGGTAAAAACATGTGTGGCACAGAACAAAGCTTAGCTGAACAACTATATGAAGTCTGTGGAAATGTAAGCTGTCTAAACCTCCTAGTATTTATTGTACTATTCATCACGGGCTACCTTGAGAACAATATTTTAATCACTCCCATGTTAATGAACCAGTAGCATCAACAGTGAACTTCATTTGCTATTGTGGATGTAACCATTGGCAGTTCTCCCCCTATATTCATCCCCATTCCACTAGACTAAAAGTTCCACGAGGTGGAAACTGGTCCTTCTCTTTCCTTAAGGTCCTCTGTAAATGTTTGTATTGCCAAGGTCCCTAATAGATATTTGTTGAATGAATAAGTATTGAAGTGTTAGCCACTCTTCTTTCACTCCTCAATACACATACACAGGGGTTTAACATTTGCTTTCTAGAAATACTGACTCTTTAGAAACCTAAAGCCTTAACAGATAATGTCATTACGTACATGTTTTTTAGTATTTCTTAAAAATAGTGACAGCTTTCTTTGAATAACGTGAAATCCCATCACATAAGGGATAAAAATAGAGCTGCTCCACGGAGTCAAAGGTGAGGGATCTGCCAGCACGTTGTGATAACCCCTGTTGGGCATCGCAAAACCACAAACCATAGATCATTCCCTCATAAAATAGGGAAAACCAAAGTAGAAAGAAAAAGTAACCAGAATAAAGTCACGTGGCTAGGTATTGGTAGGTGGTTAGGTCACTACTTAAAGCTGCTTTCATTCATCAAGTACCTTGAAAGACATGTGCAAAACAAAGGTTCCCATTTTGTGAACTAATTTAATATCACACTATGCTAATATATGTAGGGTTAGAACTCCAGCCTGTCCCCACCATGGGACATTCAAAATCTGGACAAAATCTGTGGATCAACAAGCTATAGAGACATTTCTTTGTGAAACATTCTTCCAGTGAGACAGGTTTTTCCATGAGATCAATTTATATAGAAGAAATTTAGAAAAGCCCTTCAATATCTACATGTCCTTCCATGTAAATAAATGATTCTCAATGGGAGGAAGGAGGTGTTAAATAATGGTATTTTGAATTAGGAGTATGTGTAGTTTGAAAAAGCACAGTCTATAAATTTATCTCTAAAACTCCCTAATACCTATAATTTTCATAACACAAACCCCAGAAAGCTTGTCAAAATATTTTTGGCTGGTTGGTGAGAATACTTAGAAGATAGTAATTCTCCAACAAACAATAGGAAGGGGTAAGAGGGAGGGCATCTGAGAGACTCTTACAGGAGAAGAGGTTAAAGCATGAGGTTATGTTTATCCAGATTGAAGGATATTTAAAGGTTGGGAGATATCAGGGTAAATAATACACTTGGAGAAAACAGAAACTTCCTGTAATGACCTGGGGGGTCTCCTCACCCATTCAATGTCCTTTAAAGCTGTTGTTAAGAACAATATTAGAGGATTGAGTCTGGACACAGAACTTATGGAAAATAAACGGGCAGCCAATGCTGCTGAAGTTCAGGGATCATCTAGTCCAGAACCTTCATTGGGAAGGTGAGAAAGCCATTCTTAGACTATCTGTTGCTTTGTTATAACCATAATTCTTGTCTACATCATTAGCATAGAAAAACACAAAGTCAAGATGACTGGAAGGTCAATACACCAGCAAGGAAGTGTTCAGGTGGCCAGAGTCCTGCTGTGATCTTGTCATAGTCACAGGATTATGACGGGAAACATTGTCCCCAAAGGTTTCTACCACAAGGTGAACACATGGTAGGTAGAATCTAAATTTAAAAGGATTATATATCCATTCTGGTCTTATGCTCCCTTGTCACACAAACTCCCAAATGGCTCTCAGAATTCTCACAGAGAAAAGCAAAACAGAACTGATGAGTGAGTTAGCAAAGGTCAATTCTATTTAGTGACCTGACAGCAAAAAAGGTTTCAATTTTCCAGTAAAATTCTTTTGTGAGCAATACCTTTATAAAATGCCACAAATACAGCTGTGAGGAAGGCACGGTGAGATATGTACCTATGACCATGAGCTTTGGGGAGCTCTCAGTACAACTAGACCACCCTGGAGTGAAATCTGAAAAAGGGTTAAGTAGAAGCAATGTCACCTCATGATTCTAGCCAACAACTCTTCATGGAGGGGTCCTTGGTGGTCACAATTATCACTCTGGAATTTACAAATAAGAGCAAACTCAGAGAAGGGAAAGGATTTGCCCAAAGTTGTAAAGCTAATGTCAGAACTGACTGGATCCAAGTGGTTCAGCTCCTATACCAGTGTGCTCTCTAACAGTCTACCAGGTTTTCAGCCCGATCTCCTCCACTTAATAAAGAATGTTCTTCCTTCAACAGATTCCTCTTCAGAGGACAATCAATTGGTGAATTTCAACAAACATTATAGAAAGTACCCGCTAATCACAACAAAAGATTAGATGTGTTTGGTTTTATTTTTAATCATCTTATCATGTGAAATGGGAAGCTTCTTCGCACTTATTTATTTCAATCAACAAGGGACATTTTGGCTCATGATGACAGATATTTGCTTCAATCCTCCAAGCACAGACTTTGGTCAAGGTTGGAAGAAATCAGAAAAGAAATGTCTGTTTATTTCAAGGTAGCTACAGTTGTCATAAATAAGGGATACCATCTTCTCCCTTGAGTCAATCATTTAGGTTATCATAAAAACCATACCTCACAATTTTTGATGACAACCTCTGAAAGCTGGTTTCAGATTCTAATTTCTATAAAAATATTTATAAATGTAAATGGTAGAAGAGCAAATGTAGCTCAGTGGTTGAGTGCCTCCTTCCCACTTATGAGGTCCTGGGTTCAATCGCCGGTACCTCCTAAAAAAAAAAAAGCATGAAAAATATAAACGGTAAGATTTTGTAGTGGGTTTAGTTTACCAAAGTTTTTAACAAATGCCCAGAAATTTTTTACATCACTATCATATTCCAAAAATACTGAAGAAATATTGTTTTAAAAATACAAAATTGTCTGTTTGCATATTTCATTTTATATCACCGTCAGATTAAAGGTCCATAAAAGTTGTTGGTTACCCTTCATTTGTAGCTAATTTTTAAATGTAACTAGCTCCCAACTACACATTTTTCCTTTTCCAAGACAAAACCAGTCTTCCTGCATCTTGAAAAAGAAAATAGTGTTTTGCTAAAAGTAACAGATCCTCTAATGTCCTCTCCTCTGAACTCAGCAATCATAGCTATGGTAGAGTCATTTGGTCCATTTCCCTACCCCAACCAGAACTTTTCCAGTGGTGGTGATCTGTCTTCTCCTGGGACCTCTCAGTGATAAAAAATTAACTTCCTCTAAATGGTCCATCTATTCTACTGATCAATAACTCTGAAGGAAATTTGGCTCCAAGTTCTGTTATTTGTTATTTACCACTTATCTAAATACAAGCAGGGCCTCTATGATCGCACATAATAGAATTTACCCCAAATAATAAGAGTAGATTCTAATACTAGAGTGAGGGTGGCATAGTAGAAAAGCTCTTAATTTGGGGGACAACTGGGTTCAAATCCTACTTTTGCCCTACCTCTTAATTATCTTTATATAACTTCGTATTAGTTGCCTAACTTCTGAGTCTTGGTTTCTTTAAATGTAATTT
>PVKH010050990.1:0-10003 GCA_004027955.1 Chaetophractus vellerosus
TGCTCCTTTAAACTGTTCTTCCCAAGGTCCTCAAATACATTCATCACTGAAGCCAGTGAATAACTTTCAACCTTACCATACTTGACATCTTTGTAGTATCTGACACAATTGAGCACTACCTCCCTTTTTAAAACAATGCCTTCTCTTGGCCTCCGTGACACTACACTCCTCTGCTTTTCCTTAACCTCTCTAGCTACTCTCTTTGATCTCCATCAAGTTTCCCTTTTCTCTACCAGTATTCCCTTATTTAAGCCTACTTCTCTTCTTCCCTTAACACACTGCACCTAGGCATTCACCCACCCTATTCCCTATGTTTAGTAAATCCCCACATCCTATCATTCCATTTTCATTCCTCTGAAATCCATCCACCCTTTCCATTTTTTTTCACACCTGGATTATTTCAATGCTTTCCTAACTGGACTCTCTGCTGGTATTTTCCACTCAAAGCAATTCTCCATACAGCAGCTACACTTATATATCTGATGCAGAAATGAGGCCTCATTGTTCCCTGGTAAAAAATACTGCAGTAGTTTTCTGATTGAGTTTTTGTAAAGTCTACCCTCTTTAGTAGAGCATTGAAATCTCTTCGTGTTTGTGAGGTGATTTAGAGCTGTACGTACCCTAGAAAAACATATTCTGAAACTCAGTCCATTCCTGTGGGTGTGAACCCATTGTAAGTAGGACCTTTTAATGAAGTTCCTTCAGTTAAGGTGTGGCCCGGCCCAATCAGGATGGGTCTTAATCCTGTTAGTGGATCCATTATAATCAGAATGAAATTCAGCCACAGAAAAAAATACCCAGAAGGAGCAACCAGAAGCCAAACATCAAAGGAAACTGGGAGAGAAGGGAGAGGCCAGGAGACACCACAATGTGTCCTGCCATGTGACAATCTAAGGACCAAGGACCCCCGGCAGCCAGCCCCAGAACCCCAGTCTTTGGGGAGAAAGCATCGCCTTGATGACACCTTGATTTGGATTTTCTCTTAGCCTCAAAACTGTGAGCTAGGGAAGCGGATGTGGCTCAAGCAATTGAGCTCCCGCCTACCACATGGGAGGTCCCTGGTTCAGTTCCCAGTGCCTCCTAAAGAAGACAGTGAGCTGGTGTGATGGGCAGGTGTGACGAGCTGACATAACAAGAGACATAAGAGGAAAAACATAATGAGAGACACAACAAAGCAGGGAGCATAGGTTCCCAGTGCCTCCTAAAGAGGACAGGCTGACGCAACAAGAGACACACACGCAAAAGAAACACAATGAGAGACACAGCAAAGCAGGCAACAGAGGTGGCTTGAGCGATTTGGTGCCTCCCTCCCATATCGGAGGTTCTGGTGCCTCCTAAAGAAACAAGGAAGACGAACAGACACAGCAAGTGCAAATGACGAGGGGGTGGAGAGAAACAAATAAATAAAATAAATCTTTTAAAAAAGCCAAACTGTGAGCTAATTAAGTCCCATTGTTTAAGTTGACCCATTGCATGGTATTTGTTAAGAAGCCAAAGAAACTAAATCATTTGGGCTCCTGCTTTCTTCTCCAGTCCAATCTCTCTTTAATCTTACTCACTGATGCTTCCAAAGTACAGCACTTAGGCTTTGCTGACTAAATTTTCCTCATTCTTCAGGACTCAATTTAGATGTTACTGCCTCAAACAAGCCTCCCTGACCCCTTGAGGCTGGATTAGGTGCCTTTTCTAAATATCTGCACAACTTCTGTGTTTCTTTCCATCATAGCACTAAGCACGCTGTGTGGCAGCTGTTTGTCACTTGTCTGGCTCCCCCACTTGGCTATATGCTCCTTGAGGGCTGTAGCTGGTTCCAGCTCCTTCCTCTGCTCTGATCATACGGAGAAGTTCTGAACACAAGTGGATACCACTTGTTTGTTTACTAGGTGAAGGCAATTTTGTACAACTTCTCATTCATTGTTGAGAAAACTAACAACGAGAGCTAAGCTACACTCAAACAGCAAAGCCAAGCTAGCACAAAGCCCAGCCTCTGGAGCATTTCACTGTCAATGAGTCAGGTAGTCAGAGTTTCCAGGTCTAGCACTGCACTCCTGGAAACAAATTATTTAACTTCTATGGGCTTTCATCTGTAAAATGAGGGGCTTGGACTAAATTACCCCCTAAGTTTCCTTCTAGGGTTTTATAATTCTATATGAGAAGAGCATAAATGTCTAGTTGGAATTTATCAGAAATCACAAACTTATATTTCTTACTCTAACAAAAGAATTTATTTTATAAAGATCCTAGCCAATCAGTGTTTCTCAATGCCCATTCATTTAATTTAATACTTACTGAGCATCTACTATGTACCAAGCATTATTTTAGACATTTCATAAATGCTAACAAGTAAAAAGGACAAAATTCTCTATAAGGACAATTTAACATATAATTTTCCAAAATTCAGACAGAAATCCAGTGACTTCATAAGGGAGAGCTATAGAGAAGGCACTAAGAACTCTTCTATTCAATTGCATTTAGAAGTAGTTATATAACGATTACATTGAACAAGTATGACTCACAGGATGTAATCAATCATAAAGCGATGCTTGAGATTTATTCCACAGGGTGAACCCTTTCTCTGCTCTTGATTGAAATTTAGAGCAAGTTTAATTCCTCTGCCCACTTTCAGGCATTAAGATGTCCCTTGGACAGTGATTAAAATACCTAGATTCATTTAACAGTAAAAACATCAATTTTGTTTTGAAGTTAGGCTTCTCCCTTGCACAGCTCAGTCTGCTCAGAGGCTACGGCTGGTTATGGGAAGTAGCTCGAGTCTTTCTCTTCTCTCCATCTCTGTCCCTTTCAGTTTTCTAAAGGGATTTCACACTTTCCTGGGGTTGGAGTGTTGAGAAGAAGAGAGCAAGGAGCAGGAAAGCTCTTACTTGCCTTGCACTCTTGTGAAAATCTAGCATCAGAGTTCTCAGGCCCTGACAGACCTTCAAAGTTGACTCCCCTGTTGTGTTCTAGGAGTTCTTTGACGACACCCCAGCATCAGGCGTCCCTTGCCTGCATTTCCCTAGAGAGGGATGGAGAAATCTTTGTGATGGCTGATCACTTACTTTTTCCTCAGCCCCCAGGAATCTGGCACCATCTCCACCTTCTCTCTGCTGAGCTCTGGTCACCCATCCAGATGGCCCTCTTTGATAGGAGATAAGATGACCTCGTGCCTGCTTCCTCTTCTGTGGGGCTCACATCTGATCCATGGGGTCCACTTCCACTTTCTTTGCCCCAATAGACTCAAGAAGGAGAGGAGAAATGCCCAGGACATTGCCTACTCTGTCTAAAAAAACCCTCTCTTCTCACCTCTAGTTCCCATTATAATAAGCTTTTGATTTACATAAGGGGGTTAAAAGCCAGGTAATCCACTTTTGACAACAAATATCACAAAGTGAGGGTCTTATAGTTGGCTTTAAAATGTGGAATCGATGTCTTAAGTGCTTTAGCTGAAACTTCCATTCGTTTACATTTGTACCTGCATTGTGATACTAGAATGGCCAATTTCTGATCACACCTTCGGCTTCTACTTGCCATATTGCTGTAACAAGTAGATTTCTCCTGCCCTAGATTCTTTATCTAAGGGTAAGTTAATAGCAAATCTCTGTCTAATTTGAAGCCCTTACTTATTTTCATAACCTGGGAATTGGGCACTGTACCGTTTTCTGTAGAAAGGTTCAAAGTCATTGCAAATATGAAATTGTAGGGTTTTTTCCCCCAAATAATGTTTTAAAGGATAAAAGGATTGCATTAGTTTTGGAAAGGGCTTGTGTGTGGGTACCTCTGGGTTCACTGGAGTGCACTGCATAGCAATAATCATGTTCACGGAGGAATATGACAAAAGAAGCACACAAACAGCTTAATAAGCATGGACGTGGATGGTATGAGAGAATCAAAGCGAGCTATTAATAGCTAGAGATGAGCAAGCGGATCTTTTTCCACAGCTGAATCCTCAGAGGCATGATGTAGTATTCGTTGCTTTTGCCATGTGACTTGCAAAAACAAAAGCGATACAAAGAAGACAAATGGTAATTTTGAGTGGTTTGGCTGTAACGATAGGTACTATACATGCTAAAGTTACAATAGCCCTTGCAGTCATGTATTGCTCTATATAATTACCAATTTCTAAGCTTCTGCAACATTTTAAGCTTCTATGACATTTTAGAAATTTTTCCTGGCAGCATTTTTTTTTTCCCTGTAGCGGGTTTTCCCTTTTCCCAAATTTTGAATGGCTCCTTGGAGGCTTGTTCAAATAATGGCATAGAGCTGAAAGCAATCAAAGGGGGAACTTCCTGGTTTCCCTCAAAACTGAGCTTTTTACAAAACCTTCAAATACCGTTTCTTCAAAATTTATCAATTAAAGTCTGTCTTAAGGAAACCGGGAGCTTTAAAACGGTGCCATGAAAACGAGCAGTGAATGGTTAATGATGATATCTACTATTTCTCCTGTACATTTACACTTTCTAATCTTTACTAACTTCTTCCTAGAGCATTTGATTTCACGCAGCCCAGGAGTGCCTTTTGGAATGTTATGTATATATTTAATTCAGTGAGTTCATTGTACAATTTTAGAAAGTTGGAGTGACTTCAAAATAAACAGCATGTTATTTAACATACAAATCATTTTGGACATATTTCTTGATTGCTATCCTTTACCTCTATTTTCTCCATCACTTTTTCTTTTGTGGCAAACACCTCCATATGCATAACTTTGTACATGCAAATTAAGTCAATAGATACTTATCCATTCTTTCTGAGCAAACAATTTATGCCAAATTTAAATCTTCCTTTGAGTAATTGTTTGCATGTCTTACTGTGTTACTGTATCTTTATTGCAATTTGTGTTGTATTTTCTTTTGTAAGACCTTGGATTCTTGTGAAAAGTGTTATACATGTAAACAGTGGAAACAGCACCCACGCCGTCACTTAGCTCCTGTGGGTGCTGCCACACTCTTTCTTTCTTTTCTATCACCACAAGAATGGTTCTCAGGAGTAGAAACGATGAGACAGTCTTAAAGATACAGCTGGTGCTCTCTTGTTAATTAATGGAGAATAATGTTTATTTAAAAATTGGCCTTCCTAACTGACAGCTAACGTGCTTGTTTCAAATTTCACATCATTTTGTGCTGGCTTAAAGCACAGTAGCAGATGTGATCCACTTCATATAATGTACCACCATAAATTGAGCATGACATCGAAGTGAAATGGTTATACGATAACCAGAGAAATGCTTGAGCTTCTTTATGGATTGGGCTGCTTTGAAAAAGTAAGTCAGGCAACAAAGATATTTCTCCACCTTGGAAAAGGGCCCAAAGTACAAGTTATGTAAAGCCACTGAGCCTGGATGTACTCAAGATTCTTCTGGGACTTTTAGAACACCTAAAGAGCTCACACAGGAGCAGGTCGGTGGACTCCTGGAATCACTGATGTTAAGAAGGAAAGGGGACTGTGGCCTGCTTCTGTTGGTCTCCACTGGGCTCCTTCCCTTTCGTGGAAGAAAAGGCAGGCCAGGCTGGGTCTGTATCCGCACAGGCAAGTGGGAAGGGGGAAGAAGCCAAGACTTAGTGGGGGCAGAGGGCATGGAGCAAGCCTGTCTTCAGAAGCTGGCCCATCCCCAGGAGGCAACCAGGCAGGCCAGTGTGCAATGGTCAAAGGGCATGACTAGCTCAGAATGCAGCTGGCTCTTAGGATATCTGAGTGAGTCCTATCAGCCAGCAGACCCCGGTTCTGGATGAAGTCCCGGTGGCAATACTCAGAATCAGGCCTGGCTCCAGGTGGTCAGCCCAGTCCCAGCAGGCCTCTAGCCAGAAGCCCAGAAGGGAGTAAGAAATCACATCCTGCTTCCCAAGGGAATGGGAGAGAGAAGAGTCTGGTGGGGAATCAGACCTGAGCCAAGGGAACTGGGGTCCAGGGCAAGGATCCAACCCCAGCAGAGAAGTGAAATGCTTGGCAGAGAAACTGAGGCAGATTGGGAGTCACGGGGCTTTGGCCAAAGTGGTAAGGGAATACTGAGACTCGGAGTCTACATGGAAGAACCAGATTTCCAGGTCTCTAGGCAACGGAGCCAGTTTCCTCTATTAATAGGTCTAAGGCTGATAACACTGATGAGGACTGGCTCAGACTATGCTTCTTAGACTTTAATGTGCGTAGAAATTGTTGTGGAATGAATCATGTCCCCCGTAAGACATGCTCGAGTCGAATCCCCTGGTCTGTGGATGTGAACCCATTTCTAAAATCTTTGAGGATTTTATTAAAGCACACCCAAACGGACTCAGGGTGGGCGTACTTGCTAAGCAGAGGACATCTGGACGTGGCTGAAGGAGACAGGAAGAGAGACGGCCATGTGACGGAGGCAGAGATTGGTGGCACGCCATGCCCAGAACACGACAGATTCAGAGAATGCCAGCACCTTGATTTGGGACTTCCAGGCTCCAGATCGGTGAGACAACACTCTCTAGTTTAAGCCAACGAGCCTGTGGCAAGGTAGTACAGCAGGTCCTCTTAAGGGCAAGAACTCGGAGAACAAAAACTTGCTCATCACCCACGTTGCCCTGTTGCTCTACACCCATTTCAACTGTCCAGTCAGCATTTCTCCTCTCCCCAGGCTTCATCACGCTCATGTCTGACCATCTCCTTTCCTTTCCCATCCTCTCAACCCCGTTACCCCACTGCATTTCTCTGCCAAGACCACAACCAGGAAAAGCGCTTATGTTCAGAGAATAGAAGGAGTAAGAAAGCAAAAGCCAAAACATTTCCCCATTGCCAGCACACAGTGCAATTCTTTTATGTTTGGTAGATACAGTTAGTCTAGATTAATGCCTCTTTCAGTTACTGCCTCATAAAGGAAAGAAAGAATATGTGACTTCTAACCTTTCCTTCCTGACACACACTTGAGCTAAGAAACATCTAATGGGGAGGGGGTGTATTATGGGAAATCTGTATTTTCTGTGTGATTCTGTAAACCCGAAACTTCTCTAATGAAAAAAATTTTTAAAAATGCAATATCTATGGAAAGATAAATAAGTCACAATGAGGTCACATATTCGTTTTATATCCTTATTGCCTGAAAATATATCTGTATATAGTAGATACTGTGTGTGTTTCCACCTACAGGATCTAAAGCAATCACTAGCTCCTGGCTTACACTAAACTAATCATCTGCCATGGGACAAGCTACTTCACCTCTCTCAGTGTCCCAGTCGATGAAACCGTGGTATCAATATCTTCCCGGCTTCCTTCAGCAGGTGTGCTGTTGGGATTGTATGAGATAATATGTGAACTACTTAATGAAATATCCAACACTATACAAATGCAAGTGACTCTGATAGTAAATACCAGAAAACAGCAGTTTTAGAATTTAAAAATTTGTGTCATCCTGTGTGGATGTGACTGGACTATTTGAACACTACTTGTGTTCAGCAAGTGGAGGGATTGGGAAAGTGAGGTTTAAATCCACTCCCCCCCCACCCCATGAGCCACACTCACTACAATCTGTTTTTCATCTAGTCAAGTAATAGACCCGAGAGCTGATGTGCATGAGGGACTGGAGTTAAACGGTGAAACAGACTTGCACGCAGGAAGTTTGCAGGTTAGCAGACTACTTATAGACAAATAGGTGGGCAATCTCAGAAGAGGGGACCAATGCTGTGATGGAGTAAGGACAGGGTGCCACGGAGCTCCGTGGGGGCACCCAACCCAGGCTTGGATGGTCATAGGACGCTTCTTCAACCACGGACTGTCTCCGATGAGGACACAGGAGGAGAAGGTGGCAGGGGTTTGGAGAGAGGGCAAAGAGTTGGGGGAGGGCGTTCCAGGAGGAGGAGAAAGCACTTGCATCTTGCATGGTCCTCAGGGCTGGAAAAAGCAATGGAACTGCTCTAGCACTTTAAAAAAAAAAATCTCTGGATCACTTTGATAATCGACTTCATATTGTCGCTGAAGACAGGCTCAGCGTGGGCTCAGCGTGGCACCTATTGTGGTGGGTTTCCCGTGACCCCTCCCATGCCTCAAGCCTGCTGACCACTCCCCCCGCCGGCCTTTCCCCCACCTTGCCTGGCCTTTCCTTTTGAAAATATCGTGCTCTGAAGAGGTAGAAAAAGGCTTTTCTCTTTTCAAGTAGCAGCATTATGAACAGACAAGGAAAAGTCTCCCGTGAGCTATGGCCAAGTCCTGTAGATTGGTTTATGAATCAGTGTAGCTTAGGGTAACGCAACCTAATTTCCTGAAAGCCACTCCGTGGCTTTAGGCTTCCAGAGGGGCAGAAAGCTTGTATGATATTTACTCTTAGTTAAAATTAAATGGAAATGGAAAAAAACTCAAAGAGGAGTTCTTCTGGGAGGGCATATCGTTAAAGAAAAAAAAATTAAAGGCTACAAAGCAATGTGGACAGAGCATAGATAACTGCATTAAAGAAGGTCTGGCAGTACGTGTGTGTGTGTGTGTGTGTATGTGTTAAATCTACTTGTAATTGGCTTTCATGTGACTTTGTTTACACTTTTTATTGTGAAATATAACATACATTCAGAAAATACAAGATATATAAATGTACAACTTATTGGATTTTTTCTAATGTGAACATCATGTAATTACTACCCAGGTCAAGAAATTGAACTTGGCCTGGAGCCCCCCATTTTCCCTTCCCAACCATAACCCCACCTCCACCCCAGAAATCACCTCTGCTCTTACTTTTATGATAATCATTTTTGGGGTGTTTTTATTTTTAATATAATTTTACCACCTAAATGGTACTATAGTTTAGCTTTTCCTGCTTTTTGAACTTTAAATAAAGAGAGCATATGATTTTTGTGTCTGACTGCTATCTCTCAACATTAGATTTCTAAGTTTCATCCAAGTTGCATAGTATATTGTACTTCATTGATTTTCAACGCCGTATGATATTCCAAGTTTGGATGTTACCATAATTTGTTTATCCACTCTACTGTTGATGGACATTTTGCTTTGATTTGTGTTGGGGCTATTATGAATAAAGCTGCTATTTCTCGTGCTTACATTCTCATATGTCTAATGGATGTATACTCGGGTAGAATTCCAGGTCATTGAACAGGCATACCTTTAATTTTAGTAGCTATCACTTTCCCAAAAACAGCAGTAGCGATTAACACTCCCTTCAGCAGTATATGAGAGTTCCCATCGCCTTACACTGGTTTTTATGCATTTTTTTTTGTTTCGCTTATCTGAATTATCTATTTTCCTCTATAATACATATATGTTGGTTTAATTAGGCAAAATGCTGTTTTAACATTTTTAAAAATTGCCTTGCCCAATGGGGGTAATGTTTTTCAACTTTTAAATTGAAGTAGATCATTCTTACAGAAAAAGTTCACGTATCACAGGTTTACGTCACAATGTACCTTCACAAAGCGAGCACGCCTCTGTAACCAGCATGTTGGTCAAGAGAGAGAACTTTCCAGTACCCTGGAAACTACCTTCTTGCCCCTGCTAATCACAGTGCTCTCCCTTCTCATCAAAGGTCAACAATTATACTTATTCCTAACATGGGTTAGTTTTATGTGTTTTTCTACTTTATAAAATTGGCACGTTACAGTACGCATTACTTTGCATCTTAGCTTCCCCTCCCCCTCCCCAACATTGTGAGATTCATCTGTGTTGTTCTGTGTCATAGTAATTTGTTCATTTATTTTCTTGCCCAACGAGGGAAGTTTGACCTCAGGGAGCATACCTGCTCAACGCTCCTTTAACTCATGGAATGTATTGACCAATGAATGCCACGTATGGATCGAATACTTCTAGCCATTTGATTTTTGTTGTTTCCACGGTCCCAATACTGTACCCTGGGGTGGGAGGGACTGTAGGGAAAGACTGTGATGCCCCCAAGGTACTCTCTGACTTCCCAAATCGTGGCTCAAGTTGGAATTGTTCCCTTCTTGTTCACCTAAAAGTCAAAACAGTATCACATTCCCAGGCCGTACAGTGCAGAAGAGTGCCACGTTCCCAGGCCATACATTTCTATGTAAAACAGAGCTGTCCTAGG
>PVKH010051002.1:0-10147 GCA_004027955.1 Chaetophractus vellerosus
TCTTTTGGCGTGGTCGGAGCTGGATGAGTTGGTGACATTTTGACTTCTACTGATGTTTCAGATATGTCTTTTGCATCCTTGGTGTGTCCTCCATCCATTCTCTGTCTTTGACCCTCCCCCCTGCCACCTCTGCTCATCAGTGAGCGTAGCAGCTATGTGAGTAGGCTTAGAGGCTTTCAACTAAGATGCTGAAAGTTTTGGAACTATCTGATTTCCTTCCAGGCCACATGACTACAAAAAGTGACTGACTCTAGGGTGATGTCTCCAGTCCAGTCTAAACCTAAGTATACCTTGAAACCATTTTTGTCCCTACTGTAACTGCCCCAAGCAGCTCCTAAGACTCCTAAGACTGTGGCAATACGAGTTAAGTAAGATAATGACTAGAAATGGCTTAGAACAATTCATGGCACTTAAAGGACAATTGCTGTTACTATTATTATTATTACACCATTTTTATTATCATGGGATAGGTATTTTTCCTTTCAGTATTTGTAATGCCTAGCACAATGCTTGGCACATAATAGGAATTTAGTAAATATTTGATCAGTGAATGAAATCAGCTCAGAGAGATGCCCTGTATGGTACTAAAACAAAAGCGAGAATGGCAAAACAAAACCTTAACTAACTTCTCAGTTTACCTAGAGCTATCTCAGAAAATATATCAGTTCAGTGACTCAAAACGTATACGTAGTCTACATTGCAAAGGATTATTTGAAAAGTAGATAATGTTTAAAGAAAAAAGATTAAATTTCTGAATGATGTTTGCTACAACATATTTACTTACCACGCTCTGCTGATTCATGTTCAAAAGACACCTTGTTTTGTATTTTGATATGTTGTACTCCATCTACATTTGGTGCTTCCAAACTTAGATTGAAACTATTTAGGAAAGCATACACATTAGGCTATGATGAGCTCTAACTTGGCTGTCAATGAAGTGTTGTCATTTTTTACAATTACGGAGTAAAGAACTTCACATTCATAGCCCGATTCTTTATCCTTTTGTTATACAACCATTTCCTTCTTTTCAGCTGCTTGGCACTGCCAAACAATTGAACAGTTGCCATCTAGTGGTGAAAAGCTGTAATGGCCCAAGGAGGCTGAGCATAAAACTTATTTGAGATGGGAAAGGCGAGATGTATATACCAGGAAGAAGGAACTTATTAAATCCAATCACACTTTTTGCAATATTGATAGCATTCAGACATTGGAGCTGTAGTGAAATATATAAAAATTTTGAAATCTTTTTCCTTAAAAAGGAAACAAAAATTTAAACCACAAATGAGATGTCATTTCATACCAATAGAATGACTAAATAATCAACCACCACTACCACAACTGACAACAACAAATGTTGATGGGGGTGTGCAGCAATCACAACTCTCACATCCTACTGGTGTAGTCATCTGGAAAACATCTTGGCAGTTTCTTATAAAGTTAAACATAAACTCATCATATGACCCAGCAATACAATTCCTATGCATTTATCCGAGAGGAATGAAAAATATATTTTCACACAAGCACCTGCACATGAATGTTTATCACAGGTTTATCCATAATCACTAAAAGCTGGAAGCAACTACCAACTAATTAATGGATCAACAACTTGGTACTTTCACATAGTGGAATATTTCTCAACATAAAGAAATGAAAGATTGATACATGGAACAACATGGATGAATCTCAAATGTATTATACTAAGTGACAGAAGTCAGACTCAAAGGCTATACTTTGCAGGATTCCATTAATATGATATTGTGGAGAAGGCAAAATTTTAGGGCTAGAAGTCATATCCGGGGCTGGGGGCTGGGAGAGGAGATGGATAGCAAAGAGATTAAGAGAGAACTTTTGGGGATGAGGAACTTGGCTCTCTATCTTAATTGTAGTAGTGGTTACATGACGTTATAAGTGAATCAGAAGTCATAGAACTAACTGTACATCTCAAAAGTTATACCTAAATAAATAAAAAAGGGATCAAAGACTTTAAAATGCTTGATTAAACAACCAGGCAGATTTGATCATCAATCCTGAAAAAAATAAGAAGTGCTATCAGACCATGAGCCTGCAATAAGAGATTAAAGCAAACAGAAAAGAAAAAAATAAGCTCTTCACACATACCCTGTAGAACTTTTAAACTGACTCATCTTATTTCTAATAATTCTATGAAAAGTTTTTAAAGTTCCATTAGCTTATTTGTCCTAGGGTTTATAGCTATGTCTAATTTTTACCCTTGGGTTCCTCTTTTTTGACATTCTTCCCCCGTCTTCCCATAATATGAATAATAACAATTAATCTGTCAGGCATTCACATACAACAGTGAATACCATTTTAATTTTGTCTTTTAGTTTACCAAGCATTTCTTATGTTATTTATTGCACAGCCTTGTTGGGTAGGTTGGACAGTTATTACTATTTCAAAGATCCTCTAGAAGCAAACAGGTTAGGCTCTAAAAGCCTTTAAAACTTCCATTTCTTTTAATTCTGAAGTGACATTATATATGTAACCCATCACATACATTTATGAAAAAATAAATTTTACTTCTGCTTTCACATTAATGGATAATGTGGGGTTAAAGTGTTTCATGATGTGATTAACAGTGTTTGTAAAACATTTCAGAAATAACTACAAACAGCGAACAAGTCATAAGCTATGGAAATATGGCAGTCCAGACTAAAATAGTTGCAAATGAACACAGTGACATCTAGATGGTCTATGCATTTTGGGGGACATAACTTGATTCATATTTACAAATATATATATAAAGTTGTTGGGCTGAGAAGAATGCACAGTCTTATTTCACAGATAAGGGAGGATTGAAAAGATGGGCAACTTGCCCAGGATAGCGTTGCTGAGACTTGAGATACAAAATAAGTTGTAGGACTTGAGATACAAAATAAGTCTTCCTTCTCACTGTGTTTATTCCATCACTCCAGCTCCCTCCTCTTGATGCAGGCACAGGGCTACCCTGCACTGGGTTTCGCCTGATAATATATGTAGATTATCTGTCCTAGAAGAGCCAGGGTTCTAGCGGAAGCCCAAAGGGAAAAGAACTCGTAATCATAAAAATCTACCATTTGGGAAGCAGATGTGGCTCAACTGATTGAGCTCCCGCTTACAACACAGGAGGTCCATGGTTCGGTTCCCAGTACCTCCTAAAGAAGACAGTGAGCTGACGTGGTGGGCAGGCACGGCAAGCTGACATAACAAGATGACGCAACAAGAGACACAAGGAGAAAAACATAATGAGAGATATAACAAAGGAGGGAGCAGAGGTTCCTGGAGTCTCCTAAAGAAGACAAGCAAGACAATGAGCTGATGTGATGCCAGACATGGAAGGTGACGCAAAAAAATGGTGCAACAAGAGACACAGGAGGAAGAGCATAATGAGAGACACAGCAAAGCAGGAAATGGAGGTTGCTCAAGCAATTAGGTACCTCACTTCCACATTGGAGGTCCTGGGTTCAGTTCCTGGTGCCTCCTAAAGAAACAAAGAAGATGAATAGACACAACAAGTGCAAACAACGAGGGGGTGGGGAGAAATAAATAAATAAAATAAATCTTTTAAAAAAAAATCTACCATGGGTCATTTGGGGAAAGGCTATCCTCAGGTCCTAGTGTCCTATCATGTAGGAAAATAAACCAGCAACTCAGGGGACCAGGTTGTAGCTATTGTGCAAACAATACTCTCTGCGTCTCTAAACATTTCTGTTCACATCCAACCTTTCTGCAAAGGGACCTCTGATAAGTGCTCTATTCATCTCAAGTTTCCCAGTGGAATCAGGTTTCCCAATTAATTATTAAAAGTTGAAAGTATGCAGGTTCTGGATAGGGAAAGGATCTCATCAATCTGAATTTCAGCTTTAAAATGGAAAGTGAGGGCTTTATCACCTCTACCCAGAACCCTTAGTGAGTTCCTATCTTTGAAATAATATTTTGAACATTTATTAGGTGGCAAGCACCTTCTGTCATTTAAATCCACACGACAATCCTATATGTTATGCGCAGTTCCACACAGCATTTCCTTGTTAGTATAGATGAGGAAATTAGAGATTCAAATACTTTAAGTAGGGGTCGGCTCGATAGCCCAGTGGATAGGGCACCGGCATACCACATGGGAGGCCCCGGGTTCGATTCCCGGGGACCTCTCCTAGCGGGCAGACCGCCTTGAGAATGGCAAGCCGCCATGGGCGGGCCGGAGCTGCCGTGGGCAGGGCAAGAAGCTGCCACGGACATGGCAAGAGCCGCCACAGGCAGGGCAGGTCGCCCGCGGATGGAGCGCAGCCAGCCACCCGTGAACTGAAAGCCAGCCGTGAACGGACGCAGAGACCGCCCACAAGCGGGGAAAGCCGCGCCTGCGCAGTGACCACTCTCGGCGCGTCGCCGCAGCGGGGGGAAGGGGAGATATGTAATAAAATAAATAAATCTTTAAAAAAAAAAAAAAAAAAAAAACAAATACTTTAAGTAATATGCTCCAAGCCATAGAACTCTTACATCACAGAATAACAGTTTGTCTCTGGGTCTGTCTCACTCTCAAACCTCTGCCTTAGCTAATAGGAAGTTTAAGAAGCTAATGGTTTCTTTTTCCCTAGAATATTATACTTTTCTGACCACTACAATTCTAGTATTTGAAAGTACCGTGATTTGCATATGCAGAAGGATTAATCTCTAATGAGCATCTAGTATATACCAGGCATTGTGCTAAATATGTTATACTATTATATTTAAAATTCACAAAATTTCAAAGAGATAGGTATTATCACCCCCATTTTAAAGTTGAGGAAACTGAGGCTGAAAGTGGTAACTTTTGGTGTTCCCAAAGTTATCTACACAATAAGGAAATGGTGTAAGGTGAGATTCAAGCCCAGGTCTGTTGAACTCAAAGTGCTTTACACAGTGGGAAACACCTAACTTTGGAATCCAACAGATCTAATTTTGAATCTCAGTTCTTCCCAAAAGTAAACTTTTCATTTCCCTGTCCTCTAATAGCACTCTTTGTGTACATCTTTTCTGACGCTGTTATGTTTTATTTCTATTTGGTTCTATCAATATTTACACACATCTCTTATTTCCCATACTAGACTGCAAGCATCTTGAGGGCATGAACTATTTTTGTTTAGCTTTGTAGTCTTCCCTTTTCCTTCTCCCAATAATTACCCTAAACATTTAACAGGGTCCCGATACTGCAGGGATTCAATAAAGTGAGTGGTTGAATAGAACAAAAGCATTGAAGTACTAAATAATTTGAGACTGGATGGAAGATAGATCTGATCTAGTGAATTAGTTAATGCATCCATCCACCCATCCATCCATCCAACCATCCATTTAACAATTATTTACCTATGGCTGTTATGTTCTCCACCCTATGCGACTTGCCAGGTGGATATTCAGCTGGTACACACCAATATATCATTCAGCATTCATTCTGATTGGCTAATGCCTGTGACAAACCAGTTGTTAACTATTTTGGATCTTCACCTTTGCTGAGTTCTTGGAATATGATGACAAGTAAGAAAAATGAAGAATTAGTCACTGTTCTTATGAAAATTTAAAGTGTAAAATCATAACTGTGTTAGGAAGAAAGGTATATAGTGCTTTGACAATGGATAGTAGGGACACCTGATTGAGTTTAGATGACAAAGCACCTATGATGAAAACTAGAGAGAGAAAAATCCAGTCAGTTCCTCAACCTTACAAATTCAGTTTTTACACGTGAAGACTAAAATGACAAAATAGCAAAATGACACTAATGTTTTATAAGGTCAGTGGTCTCCTGTAAATAGCACTATTCAACCAGTCATGTCCCTGATCTTCTTGCATCCTATGAGGGATGTGTCAATAATAGTATCTGGGTAATACTTAAGGCCACTACCAAAGGAATATTGCACTTCATTAAAAGTCTGTTGAAAGTGAACTGAAGGTGTTGTGGGAAAACTTGTTAACTGTCCTTTCTTTTTAAATATATTTTTAAATTGAAGTATGTCATTCATACATGAATATACATAAACAATAAGTATATAGTAAAAGTTGTATAACATCATACAGGGGTCCCATACATCACCCCTCCACCAACACCTTGTATTGTTGTGAAACATTTGTTACAAACTATGTGAGAGCATTGTCAAAATATTACTACTAACTACAGTCCATATTTACATTTGGTGTATTTTCCCCCAACCCACCCTATTATTTTTTAAATATATTTTTATTACAGAGATTGTGAACTTACAAAACAATCATGCACATTTACAGAATTCCCATACAACACCCCTTCACCAACACCCCACACTTGTTAATGACCTTTTAAAAGAGATGTTCAGATTAGTTTATGAATTAATGTTGTCATCTGGATCAAAAGCTTAGGAAAAGGTCATTAAGAAAAGGTTATGCCTGATATAATGGAATGAACTTATTATTTCACTAGTGAGTGAGGACAGAAAAGGATAGAATTTCTCTAGAGAACTTCTATTGACCGCTATATGAACACTGAAATGGGGTGAAGTAGGAGACTGAATACCTTATTTCTATGTGTTATTTATGTTTCCTAACTTTGGTCGTTTTTCAGTAGAAGGACAACTAGTGAATTGCTTAAGTGTTTTAAAGATTGGCTAAGGATGGCCAAGTAATTTTCATACCTTATTAAGCTAATAGCAAGGCAGTTATATATATCTTCAAGTTAAAGTAGGTCTGAGACTTTCCTCATAGATCTTAAAACAACTCAACAGAAGATCCTGAAAATTATATATTTTTTCAGTCATTTGTCCCATTCCTTTGTGATAGCTCATGGGTCAGGCTTTTGAGAAGGCAGTGATTAGGCAAGGGAGACCATGTTCTTGTGGAGTAGTCTAGGGGGCTGCTTCAGGACTGTCAACTATCGCATTATCCAAGAGATCTTTGCCCAACCTACTGCCAATGCGGCATGTCCCTCGTGTTATTATTTTGTCCCCATGCTCAGCCAGGAAGAAATGAGAGGCTACCGGGAGGAGTTCTGTGTGAGTGCAGGAACAGAGACTGTTCTACTCACTTCAATTCAAAAGGCATTTATTGAGCACTTCTTTGTGAAAAGTAGTCTGCCCTGTATATTACGGAAGGTCCAATGACAGCAGTTAAGCTTGTTGCCCATTAGAAGCTTACAGTCCTAGAGGCACTTAATATTAATCAGATTTAATTGTACTGTGGAAGTATAGGAAAGAAAGTATCACTTACTGACACTACTCACTTAAAGCTCTAATACCTATTGGATTAAGTCTACACTGCTTCGTATTGCACCTGAGGTCCTCCATGATCTGACCCAGCCTACATTTCCATTTTAGCCTTTATATACCAATAGTAGTAAACTGTTTGCAGCACGTTCTCCTTCCTTTTCTACCTGTCACCACCAGCACTCCAAACCAAGCGCATTACCTAGCACATATCCACTGTTCAAAAATTAATTTGTTGAATAAATAATAAATTAAGGAATGCTTATACCATTTTCTTTCCTACCTCCTTGTCTTTGAATATGCAGTTCTGTGTGGAATATCTTTCTTCATCTGTCTACTTGTTCTTCAAGACTTACTTGTTTTAAATTCTAAGCTTTCTCTCAGTGCTCCTTCTCTGTACTGCCATAGCAATCAGTATATACCTCCCTCATAGAACTTAGTATCAAAATGGTCAATTTGTGTGTCCATCTTCTTACCATAAAGCAAACTCCTTGATGCCAGGCACCATGTCTTCTCTGTCTTGCCACTCCAACTAGCTAATGTCTGAGAGCAAAGTGTAGAAGAGCAATTTTTTTTTTTTTAAGATTTATTTATTTTATTACATATCTCCCCTTCCCCCCGCTGCGGCGACGCGCTGAGACTGGTCACTGCGCAGACGCGGCTTTCCCTGCTTGTGGGCGGTCTCTGCGTCCGTTCACGGCCGGCGCTTGCTTCAGTTCGCGGGTGGCTGGCTGCGCTCCATCCGCGGGCGACCTGCCCTGCCCGTGGCGGCTTTGCCCTGTCCGTGGCAGCTTCTTGCCCTGCCCACGGCGGCTCCGGCCCGCCCATGGCGGCTTGCCATTCTCAAGGCAGTCTGCCCGCTAGGAGAGGTCCCCGGGAATCGAACCCAGGGCCTCCCATGTGGTATGCCGATGCCCTATCCACTGGGCTATCCAGCCGGCCCCTGTAGAAGAGCAATTAAGAGTAGAGATTTTAGAGTTAGACTACTTAGGTTTAATCCTAAAACTCCCTGCTCCCTAACTGTGTGATCTTGGTTAAATTACTTAACCTTTCTGTGCCTCAATTTCCTCATCTGTAAACTGGGAATACTAATAGTATATACCTTATACGACTGTTGTGAGGATTAAATTAGCTATTATATAAAGTTCTTAGAACAGTGCCTGATCCAAAATGAGCACTATATAAATGAAAATTTCTATTGTTAGCTGCCCTAAACTATTGATCAAAATAGCAGAACTGTATGGAGGAGAAAGAATCAGTGAAGTCTTTGTACAAGTGGAAACATTTGAAATGGAAGGATAGGCAGGCTTTTGGTAGGTATACTTAGAAGTAAAACTGTGGAGGGAAAATTATTACAGGAGAAAGTTAGAGTCAGGTGGGGACATTCCAAGGGATGGGACATTTAGTTCACCATACCTCTAGTGTCAACAGAGAGCCAAGTGTAGAACATATTTTGGAAAGCATTCCTCCTGCAAGCTTAATTCCCTTCTCTTTTACTGTCTCTCAATATCTCCTGTGGGAGCCAGTAAAATGGTGAGATAAAATGAAATTGCAGGTTTGTAATGTTGACTGAAAAGGGCGTAAACTGTGAGCTCTCTAGGTAGACTCTTACTAATTGTAAGCCAGGCAAATTTTATAATAAATGCACCTAAGTCAGTTTCCATAGTGGAATACTATGAAATAAAATAAAAATCTTCCCTGGGCTTGGTGCTAAACTATTAGCCCCCACAAAACAAACAAACAAACAGACAACCTCAGTTCCTTAAATTCTGTAAGGGATTCCAGGCAGATAAATTATACAGGCATAGGTCACAAAATATCTGTGAGGTCGATTTTGTAGACTGACTAATCCTCTTACATTATTTCCATTGTGAAATTGGAGACATTAAAAACATGATACTGTAAACCTCGGTTCTGTCAAACAGTGACGTAACGACTGCTGTGTCCCTGGCACTCATGTGGATGCTTACCCATCCCCCTTTCTCTCCTGAGGGTGGAGCCAGCTTGTTGGTAGGGGTGGAAGAGAAAGCAGAGACATTTTAAGGCATATTTCCTGTTTGTGGGGATGCCAAGAAATAGTGTCCTGGAGGAGGCACTGAGAGCAAAGCCAGAAGTGTAAGTGAGTTCAGATTGGAGTGTCCACCAGAGGAGCTGGACAGAGGAAATAGGAAGCGAGGGTGAGCGGTGAAAGAAAAAGCAACACCAAGAGTGAGAAGCAGGCAGATAGGTAAGTGGAAGCTGAATTTACTCCAGAGTTGGAATGTGGGTGTCGCTGAGGACTTACAGTATACTCCCAGCATGATTAGCCTGAGAAAGCTGGGTTTATGTAGGAGTAGGAAGAGACAGGACCTACTGAGAGCAAGGAAGTGAAACACCATTAGTGCCTTTGAGGGACTCCTAGTCAGACAAATAGCATAATTAAAAAGTACAGTGTGGTTTATTCAATATGCTTTACTATTCAAGCACAGATTTAGCTTCCATATTCTAGCAGGCACTTTTCTAATGTGTGGCTAAGGCAGGGTCTGTCCTGAAGACTGAGCAGGACAAGTTGGGGACAAGTCAGAAAGAAAATTCTTGGCAGAGGCAATAGCATTTCTCTGAAGGCCCTGGGCAAGAGTGAATTTGTTATAAAATGTTTTTGCTAAGTGCTGGCCATTGACTTCAACATTTTCTCTAAGAAACATTCTATGCATTCTGGGTCTTGGTTAGATTTCTTCCTACCTGCTTCCAGAGGACTCTGAACTCCTCCCATAATAGCTGCTAATATGCTCTATTACAATTACTCACTTGCTGTCAGATTTCCCACTGTGAGCTCCATGGGAAGGAACAAGCTCAATTTCTGAATAATATCTCCAGTGCAGAGCTCACTGACTGACCAGAGACATTCAATAAATATTTGTTGAATGAGCAGATGACCAATGAAGTGAATGGGCATAGGGTTGAAATAT
>PVKH010051062.1:0-10097 GCA_004027955.1 Chaetophractus vellerosus
GGCTTTTGCCCCGCCCACGGCGGCTTGCCTTTCTCAAGGCTGTCTGCCCGCTCAGAGAGGTCCCCGGGAACCGAACCCGGGGCCTCCCATGTGGTACCCCAGCGCGCTCTTTATCCACTGAGCTATCTAGCCGGGCCCGTCAATGGGAAATTTAAAAGATTTAAGATTATTATTGAAAATGGTCATAATCATTTTTTCTTTTATACTTTCTAAAAGAATTGTTGTGAAATAGTATTTATTAGAAAAGCTTAAACTACATGTGATGTCTATATAGTAGTTGTTAATGAAAAAAATTACATGCAGTTATATCGCTAGCCTTATATCTTGGAGAGGCATGAGTTGTAATGTGACTGAAATTGACCTCAGACATTTCTTTGTTTCTAAGATGGATTCTTATAGATGGCTACTTGGACTGGTCTGGTTTCTTTCTAAGGCTCCTCTGGGTTCTTCCGAGCATTCCCATTGTCTGTCACCACTCTGTGTGGTTCACTTCCTTCACGTTTTCTCTTCACTTGGTCTAAATGGAGTATAGTGTTACCAATAAACTATTAATAAACTCACCTGTATTCTCAAGTCTGAAGGTGTCACCACGCCCATTTTGTCAGTCTTCTGTCACAGCAAAAAAAAGAGTATTAGGCTGGCTTAAACTACTTTCAACTCAAGGCACTACAGGCAGAGGAATGTGCCTCATGATTCTGACTTACCCCTGATATTCCCTAGAACTTTCATTATGTTTAGAGCTTGCTTTGAAGTGATATTTAGCTCCAGAGCCAGAGGGAAGAATGAGATAGTTTTCAGTATTCAGTACTAAAGGACATGGTCCTCAAGCAAATGGCCCTGAGAAACAACACCCAAACATGTGAGCCAAGTGCTTTTGACTTGGATCACAACTTTCACTCTTGATAAGCTTGGTATGTCTACCTGTGAAGTTATTACAGTGGCTTAGTATTCAAATATCTTTCTTTCTAATGATTGTTTTAATGTCTGTATTTTTGTAGGAAAAATGCAAATATGTTTGAGCAAAAGATAGAGTTTTTAGTTTTGTGTATTTTGTCACTGATACTGTATTCAGAAGCTTATAGTATAAAATCCTGAATGATAACAGATTTCCTTTCATTCTTCCTTTCTACTTGATAACCTTTGCAGAATGAATAAATACCTGTGTGAAAAAAACTGCTTTTGTTCCTTTGTTTATATAATTCTGAAGGTTGTTATTTTGTATTTCCAATTTAGGTGTGTCTACATGCCATTTTGCCTGGGCTTTTCATTCTGAAGCTGAGGAAGAACTGATTAATATGATTCCAGCAATTCAGAGAGGGGACCCTCAGTGGTCTGAGTTAAGAGCTATGGGAATAGGTTGGTGGGTTAGGAATATTAACACTCTTCGAAGATGCATTGAAAAGGTAACTTGACTTCATTGGATTATGAAGTTAAGAAAAAAAAAAGAAAAGTCTTTTCTTTTTTTTTTTTTTTTGGAAAGGGTAGTGCTTTATTATTTATTTATTTATTTATTTTGTTACATATCCCCCTCCCCCCCTCTCTGCTTGCTCTTGCTGTGTTCATTTTTTTTGTGTGTTCTTCTTTGTCTGCTCTGTCTCCCCCCGTTGTGGCGACACGCCGAGTCAGCTCACCACACAGGCGGCTCTGCTCTGTTCGCGGGCGGCTCTGCTTCCGTTCGCGGGCGGCTCTGCTTCCGTTCGTGGGCGGCTTTGCCCTGCCCGTGGCGGCTTTGCCCTACCCGTGGTGGCTTTTTGCCATGCCCATGGCGGCCCTGCCCCGAACACGGCGGCTTGCCCTTCTCAAGGTGGCCCGCCCGCCCGGAGAGGCCCCCGGGCACCGAACCTGGGGCCTCCCATGAGGTGAACCGGCACCCTATCCACTGGTCTACAGCCGGCCCCCAGAAAAGTCTTTTCTTAAAGGGGAAAAAAAAATATATCTTCCAGAAAAGCAGAATACCTGTAGTGAGGAATTAGTTTGTACATTTTGAGGTCTTAATAATTTTTTTAATATGATTTTTTTACAAAGTCCAAAAACTTATCCTTTGTAAAATGTCTATGCATTTCGATATCAATTGTCTTTCACTGTGTGTAGTGAATTTATAATATACTTACGAGATAGCGTATTTTCTGCTATCAGTTGATTTTGTGCCCTAGTATAAAAAAAATACAAAAATCTCAATTTATTATAGAAAATAAACTTAAGTTCTTGTCAGTTATCTGCATTACATAAAAAAATAATTCTTTTTATATAAAGGATCTCTGTGTGGCTAGTTTAATAAATAACTTGCTTTGCACATTTAAAATATTTAGTAAAAATAGTTTTGATTTATGTATACTTCAAGAATATCTGTGGCAGCAAGTGAAACATGCTATATGTTTTATAAAGGTAGTTTTTCAGAATCAGTTTTCTGATCGTTTTTATTTGATGAAGACTCCTTTTAGGAAAAAAAAATATTTTTGTTAGTGGAAGCTGAACAGTCAGCCTTTCATTTTTGCAGAAAGGAACATTTATTGAGCATCTACTATGTACCAGCTTTAGAGCTAGTTGCTTTTCATAAATTATTTCATATAATCTCATAAACCCCATGCAACCATCTCCATTTTACTAAGACTCAAAGAGGTTAAATAACCAACCTAAGCTTCCACTGTTTATAAGTATTAGATTTACTCTGTGCCCTTTCTACTCTACCAGGCTTAGGAAAGTAGAATTTCTCATTCACATTTTACTTATGAGACCATTAAAGTTACTTGAAGTGTGATCAGTGGTACTGTATTTGTGACGTATGAATTTATGTCTCCCAGTGATGCAGAGACCCTTCCTCTATCCTTCCTTCAGCATAGTAGTTCTGAAATGTCAGTGTCAGAAGAATAACCTGGAAAACTTATTCAAAAGGCATACCCCCTACCCCCTCCCCACAGCTTGTAACATGGTAGGTCTGGGATAGGGTTATGGCTTCTTTATGTTAAATTAGCATCCTGTGATTCAGTACAGAGTACACGGTCCTCTGATTACAGAGAACAGACAACTAGCGCAAACAATGGGGCGGGGGTGGGAGGGGTGGGAGGAGAAATAAAATAAATCTTAAAAAATTTTAAACTAAAAGGATATGTGGTTTTTTTTGCCTTGAAAGATCTTTAGCTGAATATAAATAAATTTTCCTTTAAAAATGATTGAACATATTGAAGCACCAAGTTAAATGATGGAGATCAGAGAAAATATTAAACAAAGGGGAAGGGAATTAAAATATATTGAAAACAACTTGTCGAAAAGGGCAAATTTTATTTTTATGATGCAATTTTAGGTGTCCTCTGTCTCTCATGGTCTTGTAACTTCCTGCTTCACCCTCAGTCAATATGAGCTAATAAAATATCTGTTGACTTTATTGGTGTGCTTCTCAACTTAGTGATTTGCAGAGGGTGTAGCTCAGCATCTTTGAGAAATCAGATATGGTCTGTATAGTACTATGCCCAAAACAGACAATTCTGTACAATAATATTACTGGCTTAATGTTTTATTGTTGTTGAGGTATCGGGGCCTGGGATTGAACCAGGGACCTTGTATGTGGGAAGCCGGCACTTGACCACTGAACCACATTGGTTCCCCTGGGTTGGTTTTGTCATTTGTTTGCTTGTTGTTTGTTTTTTGTTTTTAGGAGGCACCGAGAACCAAACCCAGGACCTCCCATATGGGAAGTAGGCACTTAACTGCTTGAGCTACATCCAGTCCCCTGGCTTAAAATAATTTTTAAACTTAAACTTAAACTGAGTTGATTGGTTCTGTGTAAATTCAGTTAACTTTGGTGATATGTGTCTAAGGATGTTACCAGTTACAGTACATGGAGAATAATGTGCTTATTAAAACTTTTTCTCATAGAATTTAGAAGAACTGAAATTTGTAAGCCCTTTAAAGTAAAGGAGACTCAATCTTCTGTATTTTAATTATGTGCCAGAAAGAGTGCCATACCTTCAGAATTATCAAAATTTGATTTAAAAGTGCCAGAAAAGTTATTAAAGTATGCTGTAAGAAAACACCAGAATGTTTATTTTTGTCTGTAGTTTTAAAAATATGTGTGTATAATTTAAAAGTATTCACAGATATCTGTGTATGTCAGTATTAATTGAGACAGCCTTGAATTGTGAAATCACATATACCATAGAAATTAACATTTTAACTTTTATAAAACATTAAGAAATGCAATATGTTGAATTTTCATGAAAAAGTTTATATCTACTGAATTGTTTCCCTTCTTTATGTTAGTCAGTCTTTTTTGTTACCTGGTTTCTATTCCCTGTTCCACCCATTACTGGATGACCTTATGTAATTCACTTAACTTCTCTGTTTCTTGGTGTCCTCTTCTATAAAATGGGAATGGCAATAGTACCTTATGGGTTGTAGTAATTCAGTAAGAGACATGAAAGGTGCTTAGACTGGTGCCTGGTACATGGTAAGTACTCAATGAAGTGTTAGCTGCTGTTACTATTTTTATTACAATTTAGAGTATGCAAATGTCTCTCTCTAGGAGCGTGTATCATAAACTACTGGAGGTCTTGGAATAGAGCAATTTTTTCCCCATCACCATAGTTTCTGTCAGCCTTGGGAGGGACAGGGAAGCATTAATTTTTGATTAGTTGATTTTAATTATTTTATCAAATAGTTAATTTAATGTTTTATTTACTACTTAGGTTGCCAAAGCTGCTTTTCAAAGAAATAATGATGCCTTGGATGCTGCTTTGTTCTACCTTTCAATGAAGAAGAAAGCAGTAGTGTGGGGTTTGTTTAGGTAAGTTGTATTAACACTTACCATGATTAACGGAATGAAGTTTATGCTGAGAATCAGAAACCAAATGGTTTTGAAACTAATTAGGTGTATGAGCTTGGTCAAATCAGCTTATTTCTTTGTGCGTTGATTCCTTTGTGTAAAAAAATGAGCAGAATATCTTTCCAACTTAGCCTAAAGGGTGGGGTGTTTTTTAAAAAAAATGATGAATGCACTTCAGAAAAAAAAATGTGCTTGTTTCCTGTTTGGTATGTGTAAGGCACTATTATTGTTAGCTTTCCTTATTAGAAGTAGTGAAGAGAAGTTTGATATCACATATCTATCATTGTAGCATTATTCTTTTAGATGGATGTTTGAGTTTTAAAATTTTTTTTGTTTTTACACTTTCTATAAAGGATTCACAATAAATTTGGTATAACCACTGTTATTTGCACTCTGGTTCCCAGGTCACAACATGATGAAAAAATGACAACGTTTTTCAGCCACAATTTTAATGAAGATAGGTGGCGTAAAGCTGCTTTGAAGAATGCTTTTTCTTTACTTGGAAAACAACGCTTTGAACAATCTGCTGCTTTTTTCTTGTTAGCTGGTTCATTGAAAGATGCCATAGAGGTATAAATAAGAAAGCATGCTTTGAAATACTTGTAAGAGATTTAAAACCTGATCATAGAGGAGATTGTCATTTTTTGTCATAAGTTTGTAATAACTTCAGAGAATAACTATAGAGGTTGCTGATAAATTCATTGCTTAAATAGCAAAGGCATTATAGTGAATGAACTTCTAAATAAATTCAGGGGAGAAATAGAAATGAAAGATTTTGTTTAAGGCATATTGGATTTTAAGATCATCTATAAAATGTATGAATAAATGTCAGAAAATGGTTTATAAATGTTTTCTTGGCCATCTCATGATTCTGAACTATTTAAGGTAGATAGGTTACAATCTTCTAACAAAGTGAATTTGCTTTAAATTTAGAATTAGTTAAGTTTTCATGGTTATCTCAGACATACGATTTTTTTTTTAAGGATTTATTTTTTATTTAGTACATTCCCCCCCTCCCTTCTGCTTGCTCTTGCTGTGTGTCCATTCTTGTGTTCCTCTCTGTCCGCTTTGTCTCCCCCCGTTGCGGCGACGCACCGAGACCGGTCACCACGCAGGCGGCTTTGCCTCGCTTGTGGGTGGCTTCTGCTTCCATTCACGGCCGGCTCTGCTTCAGTTCGCGGGTGGCTGGCTGCGCTCCGTTCACGGGCGACCTGCCCTGCCCACGGCGGCTCTGCCCGCCCATGGCGGCTTGCCCTTCTCAAGGCGGTCTGCCCGCTAGGAGAGATCCCCGGGAGCCGAACCCGGGGCCTCCCATTTGGTATACCGGTGCCCAATCCACTGGGCTATGCGGCCGGCCCCCTGATTTTTTTTTAACAGAACAAAATCTTATAATTTAGCAATGGGTGGTAGTCTAGAAGATACCCAAGTGAAGAAGAGAAATGTTGATTGAGCGACCCTCATATTGTCTGAATTACTTCACATTCTCAAGATCACTAGTTATATTAGAAAATAACCTCCCAGAGAGTAGGAATAGAATATGTGGCTTTTTTTCATGAAATGTGTATCTATTTGCTTTGTAAATGGAAGGTCCTTTTAATATAGTAATAGTTATGTTGATATGGAAATATATTTGGAAATTAAGGGGAACTGATTTATAAATTCAAATGTCAGAAGTGGTATTTAATTTTAAAACTTGTTACTTTAAATTGATCCAAGTCTTATGCTTATTTTATAAATGAGCTTTCTTGACTGGAAGCTACTCAGTTTGAATCTCTTGCTCTAATTCTTTCTATTCCTTAATCTCCTCTCAATCATTTAATTACTCTTCACTGTCTCAATCCAGGTCCCCTGCCCCTAACATGAGAATAGAAATGGTAGATAATTTCAGGATATCTGTGGGATATTTAATCTTTCTAGATAATTAAATAAGTATTAATAAATATTTAAATTTATAGGTATGTCTTGAAAAAATGGAGGATATTCAGCTAGCCATGGTTATTGCCCGTTTATATGAATCTGAATTTGAGAGCTCATCCACTTACATATCCATCCTGAATCAGAAGATTTTGGGTTGCCAAAAGGATGGCTCAGGATTCAATTGCAAAAGACTGCATCCTGATCCTTTCCTGCGTAGTCTTGCTTATTGGGTAATGAAAGATTATACCCGAGCTTTGGACACATTGCTGGAACAAACACCAAAGGAGGATGATGAACTTCAAGGTAGTAAATTTTGTTTGTTTTCTCTATTTCCTTTTTTAAGAAAGACAGTTTTTAAACTAATGTTCATTTAGATAAAAAAACAATATTTCAGTTATTACCAGATTTACTTTTCAACTTAGAGAAATTATTATCAAAATTTCTTGTGTGGATAAAGTATTAATCACTTACAACTTGTAATTAAATCTAGCATTTTCCTATCATAATTTAAGTAGTACTAAGAGGTCTTCACCAACATTTTCACTTTCACAGTTATATACCAAGATATATAAGATAGGATTATCGTATTATTTTAATGTCATATAAAACTGAAGCATATAGATTGTTTGCCATGTTATACAGCTCTTTCAACAAGATCATATAGCCAATTTCTTAAAAAGTAGGAATTATTGCTGTTGTATATGTTGGGTTAGTGCATGGGCCTGGAAAGACCCTATCATTGTGTGGTAAATTTCCTCGCACTTAGGCATCCCAAATAATTTAGATTTTTAAAGCATTTGAAGGATACTTGTTAGCATTGTTTACAATAATAAAAAGTGAAACATTTTAAGTATTTGTCAATAGTTTAAAAAATTATAATATACCCACCCTATAGAAACAGTGTGCTAGTTTTAAAATGAGGTAGTTTGATGTGTTAATATGTGTTGTATTACGAAGTAAAGAAAAACAAGATGCAGAACAATGTGATTTTTGTTGTTTTACATATGTGTGTGTATACCCATGTATACACATACACACACACAAATTCACACATACACTGTCTTTCTCTTTGTTTCCTGGGGGGAATCACAAGAAACTAAATACTGGTTAATTGTTACCTTTTGGGAGCAGGAGTGGGGAGATGTAAACTTTTACCTTTCATTTTGTACTTTCTGAGTTATAATTTTCTGGCCTTATATTTTCCTTCTTATACTTACCTTCTTATTTTTAAATGTTAAAAGGAGTTGTGTGAATAAGGACATGAAGTCCCAATTTTTTACTTTTTTCTTTTTCAAGAAGAAATATAATATTTCATTGTACATTATTAAAATTTTTAAAGTATAGGAAATAGAAAACTTTTAGAAGGAAAGGAAGCCAAGTATCTAAGCTACCCAGGTAATAAGATGTTCACATATTTATGGAAGGAAGATTCTATTTATTTTCTCACGCTTTCCAGGTTCATTTTTTAAAAGTTCTTATTATGGAAATTTTCAAACATATACATAAGAGAGAATAATAAGTAAAAGTCTGTGAATCTATCACCCAGCTTCAATAATTACCAACTCAAACCAATATTGTTTCATATATACTCCCATCCATTCCACTCCTCCCATTTTCAATATAGATTTATTTTGAAGGAAATTCTAGGTATATCATTTCATCTGTAAATATTTCAGTGTGTATCACTAAAATATAAACGATATCTTTTAAAAATCATCAGTATCATACCTAAATTTTTTTAAAAATTTATTTATTAAAAGTTATTATCATCAGATTTATAGTAAGTGTTTATAGTTTCGTGGCTGTCTTAAAAAGTTTTTACAATTGATTTGTTTGAAATCAAGATCCAAATACAGCCTGTATATTGTGATTGTTTGAGAAGTCTCTTTGTCTACTTTAATTCATAGGTTTCTCCCCTTTTACTCCCCCTTGCAGTTTATTTGTTGAAGAGGTCAGGTTGTTTATCCTGTAGTTTCCTGCATTTTGGAATTTGCTGATTGAGTCCCTGTGGTGTCATTTAACATGTTCCTCTTTCCTGTGTTCTCTGTATGTCCTATACATTAGTAATTAAGATTCTAGAGGCTTATATCTGATTTTTTTTGCAGAAATATTTCCTAGATAGTGTGGAGTATTTCTTTCAGGACTTGTAATGTTGAGTTGGTTTGCTTTTTTGTGATATTAACAGCCATCATTCATTGATCAAGGGAGCAAAATCTCCCTTGGCAACTGTTTGATAACCCTGAGGTACAGCAGTATGTGTAATAAAGAACACATAAATGCTTGATTCTTTCTCTTTATTTGCCAGTTTTCAAAATAATGGGATGGTTCCCTGGCATCCTACAAAGGTGGCCAATTAGTGCTTTTTTTTTTTTTTTTAAAGGTAATTTTGAACTCAGATCAGAGACTAAGTTATATTTGTGTTGTGATTCATTGCAATTTATGCTTGTGGATGCTCTTATTGCCACTTTAACCTCTTCAAGTTAGTTCCAGAATCCTTTGACATTATACCTGTAGTCCTTGATAGTTTCCTTGCTTTCTGGCTTTATAAGATATTTCAGGTCATCTTGTATATGTCCTGCCCCAGCCCTGGTATTGGCCATTTCTCCAAAGAATCTTGGTAAAATAATATCGAGGGACCACAGTTGGGGCAAGGTTCCTTATTGCTACTGGGTTTGTCATTGTTTCTAGGCCTTCTCAGTGAGTGTGAACTAGGAAATGTTTGGCTTTTTTCTTTTTTTTCAGAGACTATATATTATGAATGCACACCAAAATTTCAAATATAAATTATAGGATTCTTCTTAGATTTCAAATTTATATTTTATAATAAAACTTGAATTCTCATGACATTAACATATTAGTTATTTTATATGCATATAATTGTTTCAGAATAATAATACAAATAATATTCATAACAACATGACTATGCAAACAGTTTAAGCATTTTTTTTTGCATTTCTTTTTATTTTTATGGGATATACCACTAAGGATGTATAGTCAAATTACTTGTTTTAAAATTGCTTTTCATAGTTCATATCTGGTTATACTACCAACTTGATGCACAATTAGTTTCATTTGTTTAATTTTGCTTTTGCTTTTTGGTAATTGCTTTTTAAAATTATTTTATTTTATAATTAAATAAAATGTTGAAATGGCTTTGAAATCAAGTATACAAAACCAAGATATTTTTCTAAGAAATCTGGTTTCCTTCTCTTCCCTCTCTCTTCAGTTCTCCCACTGCCTTTTTAGGGAACCAACTAAAAATTTTTGTTTTGTTCCTCCCACTAAAAAAATATAAGCAAGTATGGATATGGGTGTTGGTATCCCTTCTCCTCTTTTTTTTTTTTTTTTTTTTTTTTTTTTT